>CAUOFW020004969.1:131105-143574 GCA_963454935.2 Ilex paraguariensis
AGAAATTTGATAATGTGTTAGTGTCAAATGGTTTTAAAATTAATGACGCTGATAGATGTGTATATTGTAAGTTTTGTGAAAATTCTGGTGTTATTATTTGCTTATATGTTGATGATATGCTTATAATGGGTACAAGTCTAGAGGTTGTTACCAATACTAAAAAGTTCTTAATGTCTAAGTTTGACATGAAAGCTATAGGGGAGGCAGATGTAATTTTAGGAATTAAATTTTGAGAACTCCAAATAGTTTGATATTGTCTCAAGAACACTATGTGGATAAGATACTTAGAAAGTTTAATCATTTTGATCATAAGCCTATTTCTACACCTTATGATACTAGCATTAAACTAAAGAAAAATAAAGGTGATCTTACGTGTCAAAATGATTATGCACAAATAATTGAAAGTTTAATGTATCTTATGAATTGGACACGTTCTGATATTGCATATACTATTGGTCGGTTAAGTAGATACACACATAATCCTAATAAAGAATATTAGAAAGCTATATCTAGATTATCGAAATATTTGAAAGGGACTGCTAATTATGGTTTATCATATAGTAGATTTTCTGTTGTATTAGAAGGGTATAGCGATGCTAACTAGATTTCGGATTCAGATGAGACGAGATCCACAAGTGGTTATGTATTCATCCTTGGTGGAGGTGCAGTGTCTTGAAAATCTTCCAAGCAGACGCGTATAGCTCGGTCAACTATGGAGTCCGAGTTTATTGCCTTAGAGAAGGCTAGCACTGAGGCTGAGTGGTTGAGAAACCTCTTAGCGGATATCCCTTTATGGATGAGACCAGTTCCATCTATGTCTATGCATTGTGATTGCCAAGCTGCAATAGCAAGGGCAAAGAATAAGACCTATAATGGTAAAAATAGGCATATCCGCTTAAAGCATAATATTGTGAGGCAGCTGCTTAATGATGGGATAATATCTCTAGACTTTGTGAGGTCAGAGATGAATTTGGCAGATCCTCTAACAAAACCACTAGGAAGAAAATTAGTGAGTGAGACATCGAGGAGGATGGGACTCATGCCTATACAGAAATCGCAAATAATGGTAACCCAATTTATGTGAATGGAGATCTCAGGAAGTAAGTTCATAAGGGTAATAACAAGTCATTGGGTGATTTATAACACTATCATAATTTAATTAATATTTAAAGTCCATCCTTATGGTGTAGATAGTGAATATACTGCGATGTATAAGGTTGAGTTATCTTTTAATGGATCCATAGCCTAGATTAGGTAGTATATCTAGTTGCAGTATACACTTAATGGATTCACCTATATAGATGTGGGACTAGGGCCGCTTCCTATGAGAGTTTGGGCAGGTTCTCTAGAGCATCTATGAATATCCAGGTAGGGTGCATTGGCTATTCGCACCAACCCGTAATGAATGAACTCAGATTAGATAGTCTAATGTGGGTGATGAGTGTAGTCAGTTTACACTAAAGAAATCTAGTTTATAGAAATTTTATATTTCACTAGACTTCTGTAAGCTCTCCCTTATTTTCCCTAAGTGATGGTTCATAGTCTAAAAGACACCACCACAATGCATTAGATGCTCGTGTTCCTAAATCAAAGTTGTTGTTTTATATATACGTTATATTTTGAAATATGTGGGGGATTGTTGTATTTAATATATATTTCAAAATATAATATATATTTATTTATTTATTTCTAACATATATATGTGTATAGGACTATAAGTTTAAAATATATATATATATTTTATTTAAAATTATTTTTAGACCTATTGGATGATATGAACAGTACACGTTGTGACCATTTGTTTTATCACTTATATTGCATTAATTTATTATATTACATCAGAATTGTAATTTCAAAGTCTATAACCGTTAGTTAATAACTGTTGAGTTTTGCAATTAACTGTTAGTGTCTGTTTGCAAACCATTGCAATAGGTCAAAGAAGATTCAAGCGTTTGAATTTTTTAATGCATTTTCAAGTGCCTGCCAATATATTATATTATAACTATGGAAAGTTTCAGACCGTTACACCTAAATTTCAATCTATTGCGACCTGTTCACCTAGCTTTCAAACCATTGCAACCTATTTATTGTATCCGTTGGATGGATATTTAAAGCAATGATGAATGGTTGCTTTGAGAGATAGATCTTCGGACAGAAAGGGAAACAAAAAGAAGAGCTAGATAAAAGAATAACTGAGAGGCAACCTTCTGTTAAAAGGAAAAAAAAACATTTGATCAGTGGGTTTTACATATAGTCGATTTCGTGATTAGTACGCAAACCTGCTGCAACCAATGTCCTGATATACCAATAAATATACTACTACTTATATTACTTTGGTTTGGGAACGATCAAGAGTTGTTCGAGACACCTCTACAGTTGCGAGTGCACGCTTGTGGAGAAGCGACAGTTGAATCCTAGAGGATAGGACACCATAACCTATTGCACCGTGTTCATACTCAGAGGGGCGAAAATCTATTCTTAAGGACAGTGACTACACGCCTCTATCGATAAGTTTTCTTGTCTTGTTTATCATCTGATTTTTAGCATTCTTCAATTGATATTTTTACAACAATCTTAAGAATAGATGAATATGGATGCTACAATTATAAACAAGACTATTCCTGATGTGACAAAAATTGAGCCTTTCAATGAGTCTAATTTTAAGCGTTGGCAACAAAGAATTATGTTGTTACTTGATATAGCATGTGTTGCATTTGTTTTGACTGATTTAAAACCCGAAGAAGATACAGAAAATTATGTAAGAGAAAAAGAAAAATGGGAGAAGGCTGATAAGGCCTCACTGAATGATGACACCTGCCATAACCACAGCTCTTCATATGGGCGAGGCCAAGGCCATGGAAGAAGCTATGGACAAGGGAGAGGCTGTGAAAATCAACCAACCAAGCAAGGAGGTATGTGGGACAAATCACACATTCAATGCTTTCGATGTCAAAAATATGGTCATTATCAATCTCAGTGCCCAGAAACGGAAGAATCCAATTTTGTCGAATCAGAGGAGGTGCTCTTAATGGCGTGCATTGAGGAGAAGGAACCAACCCATGATGTTTGGTATTTGGACTCGGGCTGCAGCAATCACATGAGTGGTAATCACTCTCTATTCCTTGATTTAAATGAAGATTTTAGAGAATATGTGAAGTTATGAGACAATTCGAATATTGCTGTGATGGGAAAGAGGAGTATTCAACTATTTATCAATGAGAATGTGTGCAAAATGACTAATGTTTTCTATATCCCAAATTTGAAAAACAATTTGATTAGTATGGGGCAGCTACATGAGCATGGGTACAACTTACACATTCAAGATGGTTACTGTCAGATTCAACACACGTCTATGGGCTTTATCGCCAAAGTCAACATGTCGAAGAACCGTATGTTTCTCTTACTTACTCACCAAGATGTTGCACAGTGCTTCTCACATGAGTGCAAGATAGTGCTTGGCTTTGACATTACTGGTATGGCCACTTGAACTTAGGTGGGTTGAAAACTCTTCAACAGAAAAACATGGTGATCGGTCTCCCTTACATTCAAGCTCTTTCTCAACTGTGTGATGAGTGCACCATAGGCAAACACTCTCGTGATGCTTTTCCGACCACCCAAGCATGGAGAGCAGAACAAGTCTTGGAGCTAATTCACTCAGATTTATACGGACCCATCAATCTGACCCCAAACAGTGATAAAAGGTATTTCATGACCTTCATTGACGACTATAGTCGCAAAGCATGGGTTTATTTTTTGCAAAAAAAAAATCTGAAGCTCTTGTTGTATTTCAAAGCTTCAAAGCCAAAGTAGAGAAGATGAAAGGACATTTTATCAAGAGTCTTCGCACAGATTGTGGTGGTGAGTTTAATTCTCATGCTTTTGCAAAGTATTGTGAAGAGAATGGAATTCAAAGACAACTTACTGCAGCCTACACACCTCAACAAAACGGTGTGGTAGAGAGGAAAAATTGCATCATCTTAAATATGGTGCGTAGCATGATGGCAAGACAAAGTCTCCCGAAAAGTTTTTGGCCCAAAGCTGTCAACTGGAGTGTACATATCCTCAATCGAAGTCCCACTTTTGCTATTAAAAATATGACTCCATAAGAGATATGGTCTAATCATAAACCATCTGTTGCTCATTTTAAAGTCTTTGGATGTCTAGGTTATGCCCATGTACCAGATGCAACAAGGACAAAGCTCGACGACAAGAGTGTACGCTGTATTTTTCTTAGCATCAATGATGAGTCCAAAGCCTTTCGGATGTACAATCCAATCACCAAATAAATTATTATTAGTTGAGATGTATGCTTCGATGAAAGCCAAACATGGGACTTGAGCAACACTACAAAAAACAGTAACTCACCATTGCTTGAAGGTATAGATATAGTTGATCAAGAGCAAGCTGCTATCGATTCCACTGTAGAACAACCTGTTATTGTTGTCGAGTCAAATAATCAGCCCTCCAATGCCAACTCGTTAACCACATGTCCCAAAAATTCTCCTGTAGTAGAACCGGGTGCACTCCCTGCAATTCCACATGCTGCAACTCCACCGCCTGCACAAACTAGCACTGTACCGCCCTCTCAATATGTAGTTGATCAGCCCCTTCTCTCCCGAAAATGACCTGCAAGGCTAATGGACTATGTAAGTGGCGATGAACTGTCAGATGAAGATAATCTTGCTCACATGGTGTTATTTGCAAGTCAGGACCCTATCTAATTTGATGATGCTGTTAAATCCCACAAATGGAAACAAGTCATGGATGCAGAGATTGAATCTATTGAAAAGAATGGGACGTGGAAATTAACAGATCTACCTGATGGTGAAAAGACAATTGGTGTTAAATGGATTTACAAAACAAAGCTAAATGAAAAATGAGAAGTTGACAAATACAAAGCACGCTTGGTCGCTAAGGAGTATACACAAAAATATGGAGTCGATTATGCTGAATTTTTTGCTTCGGTTGCTTGACTTGATACTATACGTATGGTGATGTCCTTAGCTGCTCAAAACTCTTGGCCAATTTTACAGCCCAATGTAAAGTCTGCATTCCTACATGGTGAGTTGCATGAACAAGTCTTTATTGATCAACCCCAAGGATATATACGGAGAGGGCAGGAAGGCAAGGTATACAAATTAAAGAAGGCGTTATATGGCCTCAAACAAGCACCACGTGCTTGGTATAGTCGCATTGAAGCATACTTCACCAAGGTTGGATTCCACAAGTGTCCTTATGAACAAACGTTATTCATCCAAACCAAGGAGGAAGGTAAAATTTTGGTTGTTTGTATGTGGATGACTTGATTTTTACTGGGAATGATGCTGATATGTTCTCTAAGTTCAAACAATCCATGATGGATGAATTCGATATGACGGATCTTGGCAAAATGACATACTTTCTTGGCCTTGAAGTGATCCAAAATTCGGATGAGATTTTCATTAGGCAAAAGAAATATGCTGATGAAATTCTTGACCAGTTTCAGATGTCTAGTTGCAATCCTGTTCACAATCCCATTGTTCTAGGATGTCATCATACAAAGGATTATGAAGGAGAATGAGTTGAGAGTGCATATTACAAGAAAATAGTTGGTTGTCTCATGTACTTGTCCGCCACAAGGCCAGATATGATGTATGTTATTAGTCTCCTTAGTCGATTCATGGAGACACCAACCACACTCCATTTGCAAGCAGCAAAACGGGTGCTACGCTATCTAAAAGGTACGACAACTTTTGGTGTGTTTTATAAGAGAGATAAAAACATTGACTAAGTAGGCTACAGTGACAGTGATTATGTTGGGGACTTGGATGATAGAAAAAGTACATCAGGTCATGTTTTCCTACTGAACTCTGGGGCAATTTCATGGTCCTCTAAGAAGCAACCAATGGTCACTTTGTCAACCAATGAAGCTAAATACATNCTCTGGGGCAATTTCATGGTCCTCTAAGAAGCAACCAGTGGTCACTTTGTCAACCAATGAAGCTAAATACGTTGCAGTNGTCACTTTGTCAACCAATGAAGCTAAATACATTGCAGTTGCAGTTGCATCCTATGCTTGTGAAGCAGTATGGTTGAGAAGGTTGCTCAAAGAGATAAGGTGTGAACAACAAGGGCCTACGTTGATTTATTGTGATAACAGTTCTGCAATTAAGCTTTCTAAGAATCCAGTGTTACATGGACGGAGTAAGCACATTGACATCAGGTTCCATTTCCTTTGTGATCTCACAAAAGAACGGATTGTTGAATTAATTCATTGTCAGAGTAAGGATCAAATTGCATANAAGGTGTGAACAACAAGGGCCTACGTTGATTTATTGTGATAACAGTTCTGCAATTAAGCTTTCTAAGAATCCAATGTTACATGGACGGAGTAAGCACATTGACATCAGGTTCCATTTCCTTCGTGATCTCACAAAAGAAGGGATTGTTGAATTAATTCATTGTCAGAGTAAGGATCAAATTGCATATATAATGACAAAGCCATTAAAGCTTGAAGCATTTGAGAAGTTGTGTGGTCTTCTTGGTGTTTGTTCAAGATCTAGTATAAACTGATTTGCTTGTGTGGTATCAGTTTAAGGGAGGGTTTGTTAGGAACTTTATTGTTAGTGTTTGAGTTGGTCAAAACTTGTTGGATAATAATCCCTTAAGCATAGGGACGTGGTGTTGTCAAGTCAATGTTTGTTACAAGTGTTCTAGTCTCTAAGAATTAGTTAGCTGTTGGACGTGGANAATAATCCCTTAAGCATAGGGACGTGGTGTTGTCAAGTCAATGTTTGTTACAAGTGCTCTAGTCTCTAAGAATTAGTTAGCTGTTGGACGTGGAATAGATATGGACTCCTGATCATGGCATATTTTTTGGGTCTTTCAGTTATTTGTATGGCTATTTAATGCCACCGTTTGAGAATAATAGATAAGAGCAATGTTATTGGGACATAATGATTTGTCACCAATAATATGATAATGAATTCATTAATGCTATAATAAGACCCATCATTAAATACATTTCACTATCATTTCATTGGTGACAACTCATTATGTCCCAAAATTATGTCCTAATAGCATTATTGAATAGATAAGCTTCCCAACTCATCTTGTTTTCTTGTCTTTACTATTAACAGAAATAAAGAAGGCACCCAACTCTTGGTCAGAAATAATTAATGTCAATCAAGTTTTATTGGTAAATCTTTATCCATTGGTTCTGTAATTGTCCTAAACATAATAGCATGCTTTGACGAGCAACTCATATTCAATTGCGTGAAGATCATTGTATCATGAGAGACAAACGCTAAGATTTCCATAAATACAAAGTGTGGGGGCGAAATATATTTTAAGAACATAGTTTCAAACAATAGTCTTGATTTATAGAAAGCTCAATCACAATTCCTAATTTACAGATGAGTCAGTTTATTTATTGCAGATTTACATGTTACTGTTTGTGAACCAATTAAGCAAATCACAACTGCTAATATTTGATTTAATTTTTCTTCCAAGCCAGGGGAAGAAAAATAAGGAAACGGAAAATTGGTTTGGTGGCCGAGGAAGGGGTGAGGCCTGAACCAGCGCCACGTCTTATTCCAAGTCTCATTGGCAACATAAAACTAGTGTTTAAGCGATGCACGTGATTTACAGTTGATTGAGTGTATGTGAGATTACATGCAACTATGGGTTTAAATTGCGTGTGGTTGAGAGTATTTCGTGTCACCGAGACGAGTAGCAAGACAAATTCTATAAAGCATCCATATGGTCGCTATATAAACAAATAAATAACTAAGTCATGCAAGTAGATAAACCCATGCATAGATTAGGGGTGGTAAACGTGTCAAACGAATGAGTTCAAGCCTGNACCCATCATTAAATACATTTCACTATCATTTCATTGGTGACAACTCATTATGTCCCAAAATTATGTCCTAATAGCATTATTGAATAGATAAGCTTCCCAACTCATCTTGTTTTCTTGTCTTTACTATTAACAGAAATAAAGAAGGCACCCAACTCTTGGTCAGAAATAATTAATGTCAATCAAGTTTTATTGGTAAATCTTTATCCATTGGTTCTGTAATTGTCCTAAACATAATAGCATGCTTTGACGAGCAACTCATATTCAATTGCGTGAAGATCATTGTATCATGAGAGACAAACGCTAAGATTTCCATAAATACAAAGTGTGGGGGCGAAATATATTTTAAGAACATAGTTTCAAACAATAGTCTTGATTTATAGAAAGCTCAATCACAATTCCTAATTTACAGATGAGTCAGTTTATTTATTGCAGATTTACATGTTACTGTTTGTGAACCAATTAAGCAAATCACAACTGCTAATATTTGATTTAATTTTTCTTCCAAGCCAGGGGAAGAAAAATAAGGAAACGGAAAATTGGTTTGGTGGCCGAGGAAGGGGTGAGGCCTGAACCAGCGCCACGTCTTATTCCAAGTCTCATTGGCAACATAAAACTAGTGTTTAAGCGATGCACGTGATTTACAGTTGATTGAGTGTATGTGAGATTACATGCAACTATGGGTTTAAATTGCGTGTGGTTGAGAGTATTTCGTGTCACCGAGACGAGTAGCAAGACAAATTCTATAAAGCATCCATATGGTCGCTATATAAACAAATAAATAACTAAGTCATGCAAGTAGATAAACCCGAGCTTGACGAGCTTGTTTATTGAAACTAGTTTAAAAAAATATTTAAGCTCTGCTCGTTTTCTAAACGAACGAACTCAAGTTAAGTTCAAAACGAGCCGAATCCGAATAACTTGACTATTATATATATAAATGAGCCAAATTTTGAAAGCTCGAACCCAAAACGACCCGAGCTTATACAACAGATTTTCTAAATAAGTCAAAAAAATTATTTAAATTCTGCTCGTTTTCTAAGTGAATGAACTCAAAATAAACCTAAGTCAAGTTCAAAATAAGCCGCGGAGCTTAAATCCTACATTTCGAAAGAATGAATTATTTTTTGTAGATATGGGGAGTAAATTAAGTATGACAACTATAAACCACAAGAAGGTAAAAAGTCGTCGTGTACAGTTGGTTAGCACTTTACTCAAGTATTTTCTTAAGAACAAGTTGATTTTACAGAAATTTGGAGACCGGTCTCCTATATAGACTTCTTTGGACTTAAGTCTGTCAAAGAAACTTATTTGTTATGAAATTTATTTTTTGTCAATTTTATCAGACTATCTATTCCCTTTAGATGTGAAGTAAAACAAAAAATTAAAAACTCCTAAATTTTAAGAGTTTGATTAACATTAAAAAATTTTCTCTTTCATATCTATATATATCCATATAGAGATTAGGACTATATATCTCTCTCATATATATATTTTTTATTTATTTATATATGGTAACATTAAAAATAAAAAATAATAACATTCAAATACAAAAAAATTATCATTTAAACACATAAAATAATATCATTGAAACACAAAAAAATAGTAACAATTAAACAAAAAAAAATAGTAACATTCAATATTAATATTTTAAAAAAAATAACAATAGCAACATGTTCAAAAAAATAATAGCATGCTTAACAAAAACAATAACATACTTAACAAAAATAGTAATATGCTCAAAAAAAAAAATAGGAATATGGAACATTGAACAAAATTGAAAATAAAAATAGTAGCATTCAAACCTAAAACCAGATGAGAAAGCCTCCAATTCTTCAACATCCAAAAAAGTAACATTGAAAAAGTAATAACATGCTCAAATAAAAAATAGTAGCATAGTCAATTAGAAAAAATAGTAACATAGCCAACAAAAAACGTCGTAACATGAAACATTGAAAAAATTTGGGGATTATTTATCAAAAAAATAAAAATAAAATTGAGGATCAAATTAATAACACATTGAGAAAGCTTTTTAACTTCTTTCTCCGAAAACCAACGAAATAGAAGTTCTTGATGGCTAGAACGCAGCAGAAGCTATGGTAATTATTAATGATATTCCAAACCCTACTAATATGATGTTATGTAAGAAGAAATGATAACTAAAGAGAAATGTTTTTTGTATGATGATCTTCTTCCAACGCGAGAGAGAGAGAGAGAGAGAGAGAGAGAGAATATAAATTTTAATTTTAATTTATGAGTGAATTAAGGGGTAATAATTTTTAATTTAAAAAATTAATTTAAAGCTACTTTCAAAGTCTTTAAGATTTCTATAATTGAACAGAATAATACTGTTAATGCAATTTTTAAGATTTAAAAAAATAGTAGACTTAAATACTTATTAGTAAGATAAAAAACGGACTTATCACCAAATAAGTTTCCTTGACGGACTTAAATAATTATAAGTCCATCCAGGATGACTCAGTCTCAATTTTCACTTAATTTTATTAGAAAAGTAAAAATATGTTTGATTTATATTTTTGTAAAAATGATCTATCTGCATCTTTGTATGATCAATATTCTTTTTTTTTAAGCAATGCTACAAAACTCAAATGAAACCCAAAAAATTACAACTCAACTACATATCATCTTTTGGATGAGTGAATCTCATCAATTTTTTTAGTGAGACCCACTTATCCGAAGCTTATCTAAAAGATGATATGCATTTAAGTTTTAATTTTTAGGTTTCATTTAGGTTGTATAATATTTTTCTTTTTTTATGGATAAATTTAATCCTACTTGCAGTGTGCTCAACCCAATCATTGTGTATGCTACTACATAACTTGGGAATATGTAAGGGTGCATATCTCTTGGTTGGTCCACCTTCACCATTCAAATAGTTACATAGGCAAGAGGAAGAGGTAGGCCTCTCTACTGGCAATTGCATACCATCTGATCCCATGGATCTTGGATTGCACACACTGATGTTCTCCTACAAAACAAAAAAGAATAGCAGATGAAGTGACTTCATACAACAATATTGTTCTCCATCTTGTCTCCCAATTTGGCCAAACAAAATGTGTGTCAAAGGTCCTATCAATGCACCCCTTGTTGATACATCGGGTGAATTCGAACGATGAGTCTATACTTCACCTTTCAGCAAAGAATGGACACTACGACATAGTCCTAGAACTCATCTGATGTGCAGAGTAGGATTGAAGCCAATAATATTGGGGAAACTCCAATAGCAAAGGTATAAAGTTCTAAATAATTGCCGTTTACTTATGTCATGTATCAAACATAATATTAGTAGTGTGATTTCTAAATTCGTCCATTTAGATCTTAGTTACAACAAACATTTATTTTTGCTAGAACAGAATTAGAATACTCAGTCCCTATTGTTGGAATCTTTTATGAATTTTTTTACCCCGACGCAACGTGGGTGATTGAATCAGTATGTCCTACAATAAGACATCCAACATTTTTCTTTGTGCACATGCATCATCTGATGCAGAAAATTTGGTGGCCAAATTCAGTGCATGAGCTTTATTTATTTTGTGTCAGTTTGGAAAGTAGTCTAACGGAGCAAGGGAGAATTTTGAAGCTTACAATTTTTATTTTTATTTTTGGGAAATCTGAGTGAAGGGCGCTTTCTTTTTGTTTTATTTGGGAGAATAATGTGTGTTTTTGAACTAACATTCATTTTTATTTTTATTTTTTGGACACGGTATAATTACAGGGGAGAAATGTTGGGAAGGGTAGTCGAACTAACAACCTCTACATCACATCACAAGTGGCAAAACCCACCCACTGAGACACGGTCGTAGGCTTAAGTTATTATTAATTAAGGGTAACTCGTTCCTGAAAGTCCAGTGCAATGTAAATATTTTAAGAGAAATATTGGTTATTATTGGATTAATCTATTTGAGACATGGACTTATTAAATCATGTCATGTTTTGCATTATAGATTATAGATGTACAATCAACAATAAAGAGATTTATATACAATTGACCTAGGCTAGACTAGGTTATATTCAACACAGTACGAAATCCCATAAGAATTAAGCTAATGTATTCCATTGGGTTAGTGTAAATCTCTCTCTCTCTCCCTCTCCCTCTCCCTCTCCCTCTCCCTCTTTATTTTTTGACTCATTGTAAATTATTTTTTCTCGTTTTTTGACAAGTAATAGTATAGTGTGAGTCATTTTTTTCACTTTTTCTTCTTTAGACCAACAATAACTTAGTGTAGTAGATCACTATTTCTTTTTTGACCAGAATAAGATTAGTGTAACTCACTTTTTCTTTTTCTTTTTCCATTAAGGATGGATACCTGTCACTATATAAGGCTGCATATGACTTATAGGGTTCACCTTGGCCATTCAAATCATTTGTACTTTATAACACTACACCCTGCAAAAAGCATTCCCAATTTACTTCCTGTCCATCACGTGTTGTGCACGTGCATTTTTCATCATCTATTTGGACGGCAGTTAAGTATAGAGACAACATCTGCTTAATGTATAGACGTGAAGGACCACGTCAACCTAAGGGACCATTGGTGCAAATAATCTTTTATTTTCTCAAACTTCAACCTCCTTCCCCTAACATCTTACCATCCCACCTGCATAACA
>CAUOFW020004969.1:147892-255694 GCA_963454935.2 Ilex paraguariensis
TAGCAAGGACACGTAACAACGATCATTAAAAGACATAACTCTTCTGTAAAAGTTAGTAAATAGACAATTTAGAAACTAATGAAAAACTTTAAGAACAGAAAGTGACTTAATTAAATATTAATTGATAATTGATGAAAGGAACTGAGCACATAATTCAATAAACCATGCATGCATTGACATGAGATATGACAATTTTTGTTCATAGGAATTGTCACCTCCCTTGCCGGCATACAATCATTTGAAGATTGAATGTCATTCTTTAATCAATGGTTTAATTGCCTACCAAAAAAAGAAGGAAAACAAAGGCTTGTGCAAGCCTGCCAATCTCACCACACTATGGATTCAAGCCTGTACAGAGCTGCCATGGAAGGCAATATCAATGTCCTCGTGCAAAACAAAGACCAACTTGAAGTCCAAGTGACCCCAAACAACAACACTGTCCTCCATATCGCAGCCCTGTTTGGAAACACACAATCTGTGATAGAGATCTTGAACATGTGTCCATCGATGTGTCGTCGAGTGAATTCAAAAGGTGAGACTTCCCTTCATATAGCATCAAGGGAAGGTCACTCTGACATAGTCCGAAAACTCATTGAATTTGCAAAAGCAATGGATGAAGAGCTTGAAAATGGGGTCGGAACGGCCATGGAAATGCTGAGGATGACAAACGATGACAAAGACACGGCCTTGTATGAGGCTGTGCGAAATCACCACTATGTTGTGGCTCAATTGTTGACACAAGCTGATCCTGAGTTTCTAAATCCAGCCAATAATGCCGAGGAGACGCCTCTTTACCTGGCTGCGGAGAGGGGGTACATAGGCTTAGTGTCAGAGATCTTAAAAACTTGTAGATCACCGGCCTATGGTGGTCCTGGTGGTAAAACAGCTCTCCACGCTACAGTCCTTGGCAATTTTGAAGGTAGTCAACAATTTCTTGCCAATCCAGACTTTTCGTCCTTGATGTTTATGCTCAAATGTACTCATGGCGATTAAAGTTTCAATTGTCAATTTAAGTGTTGTACTTCCAAATAAATATGTGATTGAGCAATCGACTGGATGTCTTTGTCATAGACCGTTACAAATTCATCCAACCCAAATAAGGCTTTGAATCCCAAGCTTTTGTTAAAAGTTGTAGAGATTATTCACCAACTAAGATATCTCAAACAACAAAAGGGTGACCCCTATTCCAACCAAAAGAAATACCTCACCTCACTTACGAAAAAGTAGTAGCTTCCATACCAAAATCAAATGAAATTCTATACAAGTGTTTCCAAATCCGAATAACAAGACTCGTGATGTTTAAGGAAGAACCAATTCTTACAAGAATTCTGTACAAATATTTCATAATCACATTGGCATTGAGATATGATGTCATTGTGGAAGAAGCTAGGATCAGAATCCATCAAATCTCGAGACATCGCTTCTTTGTCATGAGAATTCTACACGTTCAAAAGTTTCTAATNTGGAAGAAGCTAGGATCAGAATCCATCAAATCTCGAGACATCGCTTCTTTGTCATGCGAATTCTACACGTTCAAACGTTTCTACTAAATTTCATTACAGTAATGTAATCGTTTTCATCACTGACAAGTATCTCATTTCCTTTTTCACAATTATCTGATACTCTTTCAGGATGTACCGAGAAATTACTAGACTGGAAACCAGATCTTATAAAGGAAGCAGACATACATGGGTGGACACCAATTCACTATGCTGCACGATTTGGTTATGTATCGAGGGCTAAACAGCTATTGAATGTAGATAAATCAGTTACATACCTTGCAGACAAGGATGACAAAAGGACAGCTCTTCACGTAGCTGNGACTGAGTAAACTAGACTCAGTAAACACCTAAAAACAAGCAAAAATTATCCTTTCAGATAAATCAGTTACATACCTTGCAGACAAGGATGACAAAAGGACAGCTCTTCACTTAGCCGNTGTACCGAGAAATTACTAGACTGGAAACCAGATCTTATAAAGGAAGCAGACATACACGGGTGGACACCAATTCACTATGCTGCACGATTTGGTTATGTATCGAGGGCTAAACAGCTATTGAATGTAGATAATTCAGTTACATACCTTGCAGACAAGGATGACAAAAGGACAGCTCTTCACGTAGCTGCAGCTCACGGCCATTTGAATGTAATGGAAGAGCTAATATCGCACTGTCCTGATTGTTGGGAGATGGTAGATAACAGAGGCCAGAATATTCTTCACATTGCGGTTGAGAATGGGAAGAAAAGGGTAATCAAATTTATCTTGCAAAATTTCTCACTCAGAGGCCTTCTAAATCAAAAAGATGCTGATGGGAACACAGCTCTTCATCTACTTGCTGCTTCTGACAACTATGAGCCTCATCTCATAATGCACCCTTGGGCAGATAAAATGGCATTTAACAAGGAAAACTTGACTCCTTTGGATGTAGTATATAGTGAAAAATATACAGAAGCATGGGTAAGAATGCCTACTTAGCCTGCATATGTCATATAGAATATACTAATTATTGTCTGTGTCTTCAGGCACAGAGTAATAAAAAATGTTAAACAATAATATATTTGTATTCATATCCAAAATTAAATCACAAACATAGAGAAGAGATAAAGAAATTTAAGTACCGATTTTGTAACGGGGGTGAGAGGTGGTGGGTGGCAGTGGTGGTGGTAGAAGACGATGATGGTTGTAGTAGGTGGCACTGACCGTGGTGGCGACGATGGTGGTAGTGGCGGTGGCGGTGGTGGCGATAGAAACGGTGGCGGCAACGGTAATAGTAGGGTGGCGGTAGAGGCGGCGACGGTGGTGACAGTGGTGGCAGGGGTGGCGATGGTGGTGGTGATGGTAGAGATAATGATGGGGCAGTTTCAAACACTTTTTTTTTTAAAGTATTTTTGAGAAATAATTTTTAAAAGTACTTTTAAAAAATCACTTTAAACACACTCTTAGGACTTATTTTTCCTATTAAATTTAGGGTATTAATATTAGCAGTTAGATTAACTATAATGTAAAATTTAAAGCAATCTTAACTACGAATAACAAAAATCATTTTATTTATCTTTTGAGATTTAAATTGTAAGCTACTTTATTATATAAGATGTTTTTACATAAATATCACAAAGAAAGCATGGCTCCTTTCAAATTGCCATGAATTTTGCAAACTTTAACTGTGCCCTTTTAAAACTTTCCCATCACATTTTTAATTTTCAGCACAAAACAAGCCAACTCTCTCCTTCCAAATTGATTCACTAGCCTTAAGGGAAGTCAGCATCCAACCAGTTCCTCTAGATGACTATGTTCAGAGTTGGATACCATGAGCCAAAGCAAAAACAACCATAACCACTTTATCATCAAGAACTTCTGCTTTTCCATTGCTGACCAAATAAGCAAAATGCAGGGTTTCATCAAAAGAGATCTGATCAGAGTTGGTGCTACACTAGGCCGGAGAGATGTAATCAGCAGAGACAATGAAGAGATAATAATGATGAAGAGGCATCATGCCCATGAAAAAGTCTTACCAGTAGACATTAGGAAAACAGCAGACATTCATTTAATAGTGGCAACACTCATTGCTACTGTTACCTTCGCGGCTTGTTTCACTGTGCCAGGTGGCTATAATGGCAATGAGGGATCAGACCAAGGTATGGCAATTCTAACAAGAAAAACAGCTTTCAACTTATTTGTCATAACAGATACTATAGCCATGACATTCTCCACAACCGCAGTGTTTATGTACTTCATTGTGGCAGACGACATAAAAAGGGGAAAGCTTGTCAAGCACTATTCTGTTGCCTATTGTCTCATTATCATTGCCATGGAAGCAATGTTAATTGCATTCATTACAGGCATGTACGCTGTGTTAATGCATTCAAAAAGCCTTGCAATTTCAGTATGTGTCATTGGTTGCCTCTCCTTCCCCATTAGTTACATTTTACTCAGAAAGGCATGGCATGAGTCATCCTAGCTCTCAAAAAAAAGTTGCATCCATAATGTGTGGTCATTTCTTTGCACTTGAAGATGAACGTTCAAACAACCCAACAAGTCATGGTTAATCAAGATACCTAGAAGAATTTCAGTATTTATTCGAATTTCAATTTCATTATTTGGAGTTTAAGAATGCATCCTTTCATATGTAATCCAGATTATTGTTCCAAAAGAACCTTTTATAAGTTGCTACATGACACAAGCATATTTCATTTCTATTATGGAGTAATGCTGCCCACCCCTTTCTTTCTCAATAGTGCAAAACGTCTCCAGGTAAGATTTTAAATGGCTTTCAGATTTCAATGTTCCCCTTATTAAACATGTTGATGCAAGAATCAGGTCTCCAGTTGTTCTTCTGAAGGTGAATGGGTTGATAAGGTCTGCAAAGCGAAGGAAGTAATCAAAGGTCTTTGGCCTTGTGCCCAAGGGGAATTTTCTGATACCTTTGAGGTCCCTGGATAGTGTAGTGACCACCCAACCAATGTCTTTGAACTGGGTTATTCACCACAAAGACCAAGGACTCTCACATAGAACAACCTTCACTAGATTCCTATCCAGAAATTCCCCACAAGTTATGATCATCATACTCCACCAATCCATGTTACATTCTTATTCCTAAAACGCTGCCCTTTATGTCTTTGAGTTTGAAACGCCGAACAATAAGGCTAGTTAAATTCCGAGTAATGAAAGCAAGAAGCAACAGTATAGGTTTCTTATGCAATTGGATGCAAACATGGATCATTCATGGCACACAACTGTTACTCTTAATAAAACCACATGCAGCGAGAAAAGAAAAAAAACACAAGAGACCAGAAGCCATACTGTTCAATTCAACTGATAAGTGATACNCCATTTTTTTATTTTCTTCATTTCAAATTCGACTAATCGGATTTTGACCGATCCAAATCCAAATTCGATCTAATAATTCAATGGGTTTTTATTTTCGTAGTTCATATCATAACCCATTAACAATCCAATCCGAATAACTTAAATTTTAACAAATTACACTTAATTTTAACTAAATTTTTTCAAATAATCACTTAATTTCTTTAATATTTGTATATAAAAATATATAAATATTTCAGATTGGATCATAATCACATCAAATATATATATGTCCAAATCTAAATTCGTAAAATATAAAATATCAGATTTAATTCGTGTACGAATAATCAATAAAAAATATCAATTCATATCCGAGTAATCGAATCAGATTTGAATTCAAATTTTGAGAACAACGACGACCCAAATTATTTTGATCGAATGCCATAAACTTTTCTATAGGCTTATACATTGATCCATATCGTGGCAATAAATCAGAAACTTAAACCAAGAGGCTAATCCTAACACTTCAATTGCCTTCCGGATCGGACCAAATGGAGAGAGAGAGAGAAGGCAGTTTAGGCGTGAAAATATTTCTGACACAAAATAAAAATAAAAATAAAAATAAATATGAAATTAGCTGGTCGATCATTTCGCCATATGAATTTATAAATAACATGATCTATAAGCACGAATAATAAACAAGTTAGATTAGTATCTAACACGAATAACATAAAATTAATATGACTAAAACGTTATTTGGNGACACAAAATAAAAATAAAAATAAATATGAAATTAGCGGGTTGATCATTTCACCATATGAATTTATAAATAACATGATCTATAAGCACGAATAATAAACAAGTTAGATTAGTATCTAACACGAATAACATAAAATTAATATGACTAAAACGTTATTTGGACCTTAAATATAAAATTACAAAAATATTTAATATATTGAAATCTGACAAATTTGAATGTAATGAAAAAATGCCCCGTTCTTATTAACTAAAAATAACTAACTGGAAGTTACTAGATAACTATCAATTGAAGTAAAATCATCTAGGACAATAACTATAAAAGACATATAATGGAGAATATGAAGGATAAATTTAAACCTCCACAAAACCCAAGATTTGAAAAAAATTTAGGAGTAGTTTTTAAATTAGTTTTAGAAAGTAGTTAATACTAAAATCAAAGTTATTACTTCAATTTCCATTGAATTAATAAAGGAATCATATTTATTAGTACCTTGTATTGTGTGATTATCTATTAAATACATCAAAGGAAATCTTGAAATAAGACACTTGAACTAGTCCTAGACAGTCGCCTGAAAAGTGTCTATCGATTGAATCTCTTCTATCGATAATAATATATTTTAGTGCAACACACGTTAAATTAGTATTATAAGAATAAAATGTTGTTATTTTTTATAGTTAAGTAGGCTNCAAATGTTGTTATTTTTTATAGTTAGGTAGGCTAGGATCTCTTTTTTGGTGTGTAAATTAATTTTAGTCCTATTAAATTTTTAGTATAAAAAAAAGTCCCCTAATTTTTGAAAAAATTTAAAAGCAGTCGTTGTGTTGGCAGGAATGTTAAGAAATTGGTTAATTATTGATTTTCATTATCTATTGTGCTCTTATAGCATGATTTCAGCTTAAAAAATATTTAATTTTTTTTTCATATGTTATTGAGGTTTTTGTTGTGTTATTTATTAATTTTGAATGATGATATATATTTATGGAAAAGAAGGTATATTAACGATTTGTATTTTATTGTACTCGTCTAACGATCTGTATTTTTACTGTACCTGTTTAATAATTTGTTTTTATAGAAAAAAAAAGTACATAAATGATTTGTATTTTAATGTATTTGTTTGACGATCTGTGTTTTAATGTACATCTTTAATGATATGTATTTATGAAAAATAATATACATTAATAATCAAATTTTTAGTGTACCTATTTGATAATATGTGTTTCAGTTTATTTATTTGACGATCTGTATCTTAGTATACATGTTTAGCAATTATTATATACCTGTTTATTTTTATATTTTTATATTACTTACCTGTTATTTTTTATTTTTTTTTTACAAATCTATTATTTTTTAGCTTTAAAGGAAATATATTTTAATTGTGTACGTATTTTTTTAGCAACCTTTATTAAGTTTAAAATTACACCTTAGGGCAACATGAATCTATCCCCTTAAATGAATTAATTACAGTATATTCAAAAATTACAATAATTTAAAAAGATGTTGCATTGGATTTTTTAATTTGTAGGAAATCTTTAAATTCAAAAAGGAAACCTCTTATCAACTTTGGATAGTATCTTTCTTCCTTCAAACTCTCAATTGGTGTTGGAGAAGAAGTTTTGCTTCAGGAAGAAGGAAATTCACGTATCATATTTATCGTACATGTAGACAAAATTAAATTATTATAGGCACACAAATTAAAAACTAAATTAACAAAAGTAGACAAAAGGGGAAGATTACATATGTGATTCATTTGTTTTATATTTATAAAAAAATAGAAAAAATATCATTTTTTGAAGTCCTTAAACTTTACCTCAAGGTTTTTTGCTTTCTTTGAAGGATTTCGCCACTTTTTTCCACTCGTGTTTTTCTTTGTTGGACATGTAAAATTCATATTTGAGACAGTCGATATCAACTTGCATACGATCTTATTTTGCGTGGACATCATCCATAAAACTTGAAAGCATTTGTATGTTAATTTGTGTTCTTTGTTGCCTTGATTGTTCTATTTTTTTTCTTTGTTTTTGTTCTAAATTTTAGATACCATAATGTCTATCGTTTAATAAAACTAAAGTATAATTAATATTTTTTCTTCTAAATTTACCCTTCACTTTTCAATGCATTAGATTAGGTGGAGGCTAAATGCCTTTTATATTTCTTTCCTTCTTAATACGTATTGAATAAGGGTATTTTAGTCTTGTGTAATTATTTTTTACTCATATTAGAGCTATTTAATAACTTCTTTAATCCCTATGTAAAAACCTTAAACGACAGATATTTAAGAATGGAGGGAGTACGTTATTTAAGCACACACACAACCAAGAAGAAAGAATAGGGAAAGTTAGAGAAAGAGTTCAAAAGAGGGCATTCTTGAAAATTGAATGAAACAATGAAGGTGTTTTAGGACATTTACAAATTCTATGACGGAAATCCACTTTTGCACTTTGGTCATGAGTTCAGGGGTTTAGTGCGATAGTTTAAATTATGAGGTGGTTGTGTGCAAATGAGTTTAAGTACTGCGGGTTTCTTGCATTTAACCCAAACTAAAAACACTCGGTTCAAACCGGTCGAACCCAGGGGCTCGGTTTCAAAACTGCTCATAGTGCGCACCACGCACTCCTTGCTCAATTTAGTACTTCTCTGCTTTGGTTCGTTATATTGCGCACCATAGATATCAGAGGGAGAAGATAATCTGAACCAGAACAAGCACAAAACCTCAGTATTCTTACAGGTTTGATTAGTTTCCAAGACTTCCTCTCACTATATTCATCTCTCTCTCCGTAGTTATACACTTGTATGTATACATCTGTCGGATCTGCTTAGACTTTGTATATGGCTCTTGTGCCCCCAACAACAACCTTAATAGACTCTTTCCAGAACTCGGTCACCAAGTTCCATATAACCAGACGCTTGCACTTTTTCAGGCATGCTTCGTCCATACCTTTCCAAAGAAACAATTTTTATGCACCCTATACCAGTATCAACTCAGACTCGTCCCCACAGAAAAACCAACAAACCAAATCCAATGTTGTGCTCAAACGTAAGAGACACAAATGGGGTTCTGCTATTGGAACACCCAGCTCACAGTCGAATTCTATTGGGAATTCATCTAGTACTAGTTGGTTAGATAACTGGAATGTAACCCATAAACAAAACCAGCTGAAAGTACCTCAGGCATTGACAAGTTATCGAAATAATGAGGATTTATCGGATTTGGAATACGAAAATGGTACTAGTGATGCTGGTAGTGGTAGTACAATGGAGAGGATTGTTGAGAAATTAAAGAAATTTGGGTATATTGATGATGCGAATGAGAACACAGAGAAGGTAGAGGAAAGAGTGAGTGAAAAGGGGAGTATTGAGGATATATTTTATGTTGAGGAAGGAATATTGCCCAATGCGAGAGGCGGATTTTCGGATAAATCTCAATTTGGGGATGAAAATGTGTTTGGGAGTGATAGGGAGATCAGGTTTCCCTGGGAGAAGCCTGTGGTGAAGGACGAGGAAAAGAGGAATTCAGTTAGGCAGAAGAGTAGGACTTCTGTGGCAGAATTAACTCTTCCAGAGTCAGAGTTGAGGAGGCTGAGGAATTTGGCTCTTCAGACGAAGCACAAGACAAGGGTTAGTGGTGCAGGTGTTACAAAAGAGGTGGTAGATATGGTTCATGAGAAGTGGAAATCATCAGAGGTCGTGAGATTGAAAATTGAGGGGGCTCCTGCACTTAATATGAAGCGAATGCATGAGATATTGGAGGTGAGCCTGTTATGAAACTTGTTATTATCTACCTTCTCATTTTTGTGTTGTCTTTTAATGTCAAAGAAGCCTATGAATATACAGTTCATTCTGGATTAGTAATGAGTATTTTAGTAATAAATCAAACACGGACAACATAATATCTGCTTCAATCTTTCCAATGATGAACCAAATTGTTGCAATTTTTCTCTCAAACATGAGTTGCCTCTCTTTATTCTCAAAGGAGACTTGATCATCCACAAATATGTGTCGTTTCCTCAACTTCCATATGAACCTCAGAATATCAAATTGGGCTGTAATCAAAGGCTTCTGTTCCCTTTACTTGAATGTCTATTAAGAACAAACTGAAACTGTTCTTGCTTGACTTATGACATAGAATGTAGATATGAATATATTGTCAGTGGATTGGAAGTAATACATCATTCTGTTACATATAAGAGTATCTGTGATGCTGATGTTTTCTCGCCTTGGTAGAGTCCAGGCAATTGAGGCCATCTTGTTGGGTCACGACTCACGAGATTTTTATACAATGCCTTCATGAGATTTCGATCTAATGCTTGTTGGGAATGGTCAGCTAAGTCTGCCATCAAACCTGCTTGCCCTGTTAGTTTCTGTTGGAAGAAAATTAATTATAATGCTCATCAAATGCCAAGTTTTTTTCCCTTAGTGGTTTGTCTTCTTTTTGATGTCGTGTTCTAAATAAAAAGGCCCAAATGTGGATTCTTTTGAAATGACCATAGCTTTGGCTTCATTTGAAGAGGCCTGATTAGATTATCTTGAACTTCACCTGTTGAGTTTTCTTGTACATATCTTCACCCAGTTACACTTTGGCAGTGCCGTAACTTGTTCTAAATTTGATGCACATGGTTTTTGGAAAGAACCTATTTTTTCGTTGAAGTACATAATGATTGCCTTCTAGTTTCTTATAGTTTTTAAAACTCCAAAAACATTTTTTTGCACTCCTCTTTTTGATTTAACATTTACGTTATTCAGAGAAATGGTGGATTAGTGATTTGGATGTCTGGCACTTTTTTGCCTCTGGCCTTTATTCACCTGACTGATCTTATGGATTTTGGGTTACATCCAAAGCTTCTGCTCTCTTAAATTGGAAAAAAAATGACTAGGAAGAGCAAATTACATTTCTTCACCAATTATGAGGACTCCTCCCTCCCCTCCTCCACTTGGATTGAAGTCCAAAACAGAGCTACCAGGAAAGCATCACCAATTTTCAAATATGTAATGCTGTAAATGGTTTGTCATTAAGACCTGCTATGAAGTTGGTCAGTCAATACTTCTTTGATTGATAATATTTTTTCATGATTGGTTTCTCTTCTTTCAAGCAGATGCCACCCTTTTCTGATAATGTTTATTTTCTCTTTGCATGAGAGTGTTAAGTTCGGAAGGTCCATGTTTAGATTCTATTAACATGATCCTACCTTTCCAGTTTTTGTTACATCAGCAAATTCTCCATTAAGTTCAACATTGTCTTAAATTTAAATTCACCTACAATAATTTGAGCTTCACTAAATAAGTGTTTTACTTCTTGAGTTTTTAGCTTTAGTCTCACTTTTGGAGGTGCAGTAATCTGCTTTCAAATTTTGTTGTCCACTTGGAGAAACAATTTTATCAAAAAATTGGCAAAGGGGGGCTAGTAACCCATGCACATATGACTTATACAAAAGAAGTGCCCAAAAGATATATACAACTAAACTCCAATACAAAGATCTCTGAAAACTTTGAGAGTCCAGATTACCTAATTTTGAAACATAGTCATGGTGGGATTATGGAAACCAAGCAGCTCACAAATCTCTATGTAACCATTTTATTCATAGGAGCATATTGCATTATGATGTGTGTTTTGCCTAACCGTTGTGAGAGTATAACATCGCTTCTATTCTCGTTTCTTCATGTAGATAACTGCTATAGTATCTGAAACTTCCTCTTTTTTACCCTTAGCATACAGGCAAAGTAAGCCGAGGCATTTCCATCATAAAAATTAAACCCTGGCAACCCAAAAGAGCCAATAAATCCCAAAGTTACTATCTGTCTGAGAGCAGTCTTTTTTTTTCCCTAATTCAATTCCCATAACCCAAACCCCTTCTTGCACCTTATTAAACCCTAAAATCCCATACTTTCAGCAATCTTTTCCAGTTATGAACTGCCCTTAATTTTTTTTTTGGGTTATAGCACTTTTGGTCCCTAAAATATGCATTTTTTGTCAATTTAATCTCATTGTATCAATTTTGTCAATTTAGTCCCTAAAGTATTCAATTCATATCGTTTTGGCCCAACATAGACGGACCGTTAAGTTTTGATGGAATGATTACATGTTGCGCACCTGATACCATCTGAAAAAATGACACGCGGTCACTTCCGTCAAAAAACTTAATGGATTGTTTGATTAGGGACCAAAGTGACACAGATTGAATACTTTAAGAACCAAATTGACAAAAATGATACAATGAGGACTAAACTGACAAAAATGCATACTTTAAGGACCAAAAGTGCTATATATCCTTTTTTTTTTATGTTTTGATGATTGGCTTTAAGTTTCCTGTCAAGATTTGTGGGTGAGTGTTTCTCACACATGATAGTTAAAATAAGCACATACAGTATATTTTTACCAAGTTTTCTGGACAGGACTATAAAATAAACAAGCGTGTAAAATATGTAGCAAATAGAAGATCTGTTTTGGAAGTTTCAATTTGTTTTGTTCTCTCTTCCTCCTGTAGATTCTTGACTTAAAATTTTGCAACTAATTACCTGGGGTATAATCATCGACTTCTTTAAAGTATTTATCCAATAAGAGATATTATTTCTGATGGTTCTTATACCTGATTGTTGTCAATCCATTTGTTGATGTCGCCTTCTATTGTTCAGAGGAAAACTGGTGGCCTGGTGGTATGGAGGTCTGGCACTTCTATTTCTCTGTATAGGGGTGTAAGTTATGAGAATCCTTCAGAACGACAGAACAAACGGATGTATAACAGGAATGAGATGTCTCATAAGGCCCCTTTGACAATTGTGGATAGAATTAGTAGCAATCCTTCAGAGCTTGGTCTCTCTGCTGATGCGCATGCACCTCTATCCGAGTCTGGAATTTCTGTTGAGGAGAAAAAGAACACCAATTCAGCACCTGAAGTTCAGTATGAAGATGAGGTAGACAAGCTGTTAGATGGGCTGGGGCCTAGATACACAGATTGGCCAGGATGTGATCCGTTACCTGTAGATGCAGATTTGCTCCCTGGTATTGTACCCGGTTACCAACCTCCCTTCAGAATTCTTCCCTATGGAGTGAGATCTACCCTTGGAACAAAGGAGGCAACAGCTTTACGAAGGCTTGCCAGAGTTCTCCCTCCACACTTTGCATTGGGTATGCAATTCTTGTGGAATAACATGCATGCATAAGATTTTTAGGGTGTTATTTTGACGTGGTTTCATCTTTTGTATCACAGGTCGAAGCCGGCAGCACCAAGGTTTAGCTGTGGCCATGATTAAGTTATGGGAAAAAAGTTCAATTGCGAAGATTGCTCTAAAACGTGGTGTCCAGCTAACTACAAGTGAAAGAATGGCTGAAGATATCAAGGTACTAAAATACACACAAATCGAATAGGTTGTAGGGGGTGTTCTACTTGGCCCTTATGGTGACCCTCCTTCTCTCCTCCAAATGTTAGTTTCGGATTTAATGATCAAGGATCACAATTTCGTTTTGGTGCAGAATTTTCATTTAACTTGGAAATGTTGAATAATTAAACCAGAGAAAAAAAAATAGAATTTTGATTTCGAGACATTTCAAAACATTGGCCAAAACATTCTGAAGCATGGGGAAAAAAATTGATTTTTGCTAAGGAGCTCGTTATTTGCAATGTGCACTTTAATTTTGGTCAAGCAGCTCTATGAATCACTTGTTCTTTCCGATCAAGTGGGTGAGCTGCTTGTTTATGTGAAAAATGATACTTGTTAGAAGCATCTCCTAGACAAGGATGAAAAGGGATGGCTCCTGTTTGAGATCGAGTATTCTTAAAGGTCCTAATGTGGAGTTATTCTTTGTCCCTTGCTTAGTGATGATTGTTGTTATAATCTTTCCATGAAGTCACAAATCGTGTGGGTCATGTGTATCCCTTGGATTATGTATGATGAATATATATCAGCTGCTACTGCTGTTTTTGCTTTTTCATCATATTTTGTTGTGTTTTGTCCTTTTGGGATGCTGAAATGTATCTCCTAAATAGGACATGATAACTGCCTAATGCCCACACCCCCAAAAAAAAAAGGAAAAACCAGGAAAAAAAATTTTAATTGGCTGCAGCTTCCAAAACTTGGAATCTCTTGTTCAAAATTTTGTTGTGCGGTGTTACTCTCCATAATGTTTGCTTGTTTGAATTGGTAAGTATACAATTGACTATAGAGAGCTTCGGTTGTGATTTTAAGACTCTGCTCAATTTAATGTCAATGAAAATGTATTTCTAGATCGGATTAGAAAGATTTTGGTTGCCTTATGTTGGCATTTCTTTTATAAACCCCTGTACAACACTTATTATTGAAGCTTTTAAATATTTCAATTGCACATTAAGGATAAACTATCATAATGCAAGGCATAAGTCACCATTGCAAGAAGAGGAAAAGTGAAATTGATGACTGCCCGTTTTCTGTTCTAGTCAAATACGCTAATGAAATACATCTATAGCAAATTTTGCAATAACTGGGTTGTGCTTCTTAACATTGCCAGGTACACGGCAAGCTATATTCTGGTGATGAATAGAATCCATTCTTTATTCAGAAACACCCTAAATTGTTGTTGGTGACATACTCAGTGATCCATAGCAATACATGAATAAGCTAATGCTGA
This sequence comes from Ilex paraguariensis, assembly GCA_963454935.2. NCBI lineage: Eukaryota > Viridiplantae > Streptophyta > Magnoliopsida > Aquifoliales > Aquifoliaceae > Ilex > Ilex paraguariensis. Next base: position 162,053 of record CAUOFW020004969.1, read on the forward strand.
ATTCCACAGTACTCTTAAGTCTTAACTGAACTTATTTTGGATAAGTCGTGCATTTTAAATTGGAAAGAAACAATGCTATACAGATTACTTAAAAAATCAAAACAATTGAGATTCTGAACCACATTTTCTTTCTCTTGTTTCCAGAATTCACACCATCCACATGTGAAAGGCTCAATTTACTGTTACTTATCTGGTAGTTTTGGCTATTTGATGCAGAAATTAACTGAGGGTGTGCTTCTCTCTAGAAACAAGGAGTTCCTAGTGTTCTACAGAGGGAAGAACTTTTTGTCACCAGATGTTGCTGAAGCATTACTAGAAAAGGAGAGCTTGGCAAAGGCCTTGCAAGATGAAGAAGAGCAAGCACGGTTGAGAGCATCAGCCTTGGTTATACCAAGCGTTGAAAGAACTGATGAATCTGGAATGGCCGGTACTCTTGAGGAAACTTTGGATGCAGATGCTAGGTGGGGAAAGAGGATGGATGATCATCACAAGGAAAAGGTGATGATAGAAGCAGAAGTAGAGAGGCATGCCATCCTTCTCCAAAGACTTGAACGGAAGCTTGCTTTTGTAAGTTCTTCAAAACTTAGGTTTGCTATGAAAGATTCTGTGTTTATACTGCTTGTGTTTTATGGCTTCAAGTAGTAAAAGGCAACATTCTTTCCCCCTGCCACTATGTCATAGTGAGTTCTCCTTTAGCTGTATTGTCATATGATTATAATATTTGTTTTTAATGCAAATTCCAGAAATAATCCCATTTTTCCCTTTCATGTTTTGAGGTTTAGTTTGATTGTATCAAGCATCAAAGAAATAATGTCGCAAATTTGTTGGGTCTCCATTTCGAGATTTTCATGGAATGACTTTTGAGGGTATAAAACCTAACAGGCTGAGCGGAAGTTAATGAAAGCAGAACGGACCTTATCTAAGGTGGAAGACTTTCTAAATCCGGCAGATCGCCAAGCGGACCCCGACAGCATAACTGATGAGGAGAGGTTTATGTTTCGGAAGCTTGGTTTAAGGATGAAAGCATTCTTACTTCTTGGTAGGAAACTCACTACCTAACAAAGTTTCCATGTTTCTTCTGCGGAGTATGAATTGCTGCATTAGTGTTTCAGGTAGGCGTGGAGTTTTTGATGGTACAGTGGAGAACATGCACTTACACTGGAAGTACCGGGAGTTGGTCAAAATCATAGTAAAAGCTAAAAACTTTGATCAGGTCACAAAAATTGCATTATCCCTCGAAGCTGAGAGCGGTGGTGTTTTGGTATCTGTGGACAAAGTTTCTAAGGGATATGCCATAGTTGTATTCCGAGGTAAGGATTACAAGCGACCTTGCGCTCTGAGGCCCAAAAATCTTCTAACAAAGAGAAAAGCTTTGGCACGTTCAATTGAGCTTCAGAGGCGTGAGGTATTTCTTACAATTTATCAAAAACTCTTCTTTCCAGATATTGTGCTAGGTTTTAATGTTATGTCACATCATTGTAATTTAAGTCGTAACTCATAAAATGCGCCATGAAATGATTGGTAGGCAAGCAACACCACCACCTAGGGGCCACCCTGTTGTATCTTGCCTAAAAGTAAGGGAAAAAAAATAATAAAATAATAATAATAATAATTTCAGGATGAAATATCAACTGCCTACGTCAATGGTTATGCCTACCTCCTTTTCAAATTTTAAGTTGGGCCTGAAACTGATTTTAAGGGTTGCTCTCGTTGTTTTATGTCAACTGGGTGAATTTTCACGTGCTTGAAATGTAATGATGAATTTATGTCCTGACTTCTGTTGCATTGTTATGGCGAACAGGCTCTCCTTAACCATATTTCAACCCTGCAAACCGGTGTGGAGAAGCTAAGATCCGAAATTGTACAGCCTCTTTTTGATTTTACTATCTTCTTTATGGGTCTGCCTAGTGCCTATTAAAAGGCAGTCAAGAAGTTATTTTAAGTTTCCTCTTTTTCACTCAAATCTTGTTATGTCTTATGTTACACAACTGTAGGAACAAATGGGACTCATGAGGGACCGTGGAGATGAGGAGTTGTATGACAAATTAGAATCTGCTTATCTTACTGAAGATGAGGATCACGAGGTTTCTCCTTTTCACTTTCTCTGTGGACGCTACTGGTTCTTTCTTATTCCTTAACATTTTTCAAATCTATTGTTAACAGGAGGAAGGAGATGAGGTTGACCTCAAGACATATGAAAGTGATAATGATGCTGAAGAATTCATCAACAATTCAACTGGCAATCTCCACTTGGAAACAAATTTCCCATACAATTTTGAAGATCAGGAGTCAGAGGTAGAACCTGATAGTCACAATCCACTCGTCGGGTCTGATGCATCAAAGTAGCAAAATTGATGAAATGAGGGAAGAAGTTACAGGACCTCACCGATTCAACTAGTTGGAATCAGAAGGAGAAAAACTATTTTCAATCAAGAATGAAATTGAGTGATCGTAGCTAAAGAACTTGCAGCATCATGTACAGACAAGCCTGCTACTCTGGAGAAATTAGTTACCAATCAACAGCTTCATGTACAGAAAATCATGTAATACCCTACCAATTGGTATCTTGGTCTCTGGCCCCTTTTAGTATCATGTGAAAGTAAGTGAACCAACTTAATTTGTGAAGAGTCCAAATGGCTATTAGTACCAGCAAAGTTGTAGTCCAAATGGTTACTCTAGAGGACCTCTGGCTCTGGCCTTCGAACTATGCATGTCATGTGATTGTAGATGCTAATAAGCCATTGAACTTCCAGCTCTCGAGCTCCGAAGAAAACCCCCCTCCCCTTTGAATTCCATATCTTTTTTGCCTCTATGAGGGTTCACCCGCCTCAGTTACAACATTCATTTCTATTGCGTCTAAAATCTCTATTTTTGTTAATATTTCATGTGTTTCTATTTATGGTTCCTATGGAGCTATATTTGCAACAAATCTTATTTTTCTGCAACATTGCTTCTATGACCTTAGGAGCACTGGCCGCCTTGGGCCAAACGTAAGTCAATGGACTTTTAACTCATAGTTCATAGTTCATAGTTCAATTGGACGTAAAAGTTATATTCATATGGGTTTTTCACGTGAAACCATTAAAAGAATTTAATCACTACTAATTCATATTTTGACTTGTACATCAATGATAATAAATGCATTTGTCATAATTTGATCATTGCGACAAATTCATGTCAAATATTGTGGATTTGGGCCACCAAAGAAGAATCATCTACTGATCAAGTGGCATGGCGTGAATTTTGTGCACTGGACCACCTAAAGAAAATCATCTGCTGACCAAACAGCTGGAGACCAAGATTTTCTTACTTTTCAAAATTAGAAGTTGACCCGAAGATTTTTCAAAATTGCAAAGGGGGCAAGTGGCTACCCCACTGACTGCTGAAGAATCACTCTTGGAGAGTATTTAATGCTCTCTGTGTTCTTGCAAGAAAGCAATTTTAGAGGTCTTGGAATAGACACAGACGCATGCAATGGAATGTTGGCTTGAGTCCCGCATCGATAAATTTAAATAAAGAAAATCTTTCATGCCTATAAAATGATGCAACTCCGCTTCCTTGAGTCATTAAATCTTCTCATTCGTCTTTGCGAGTGGTAGTCATTTGAAAATTTTTTAATTAAGAGACTACAATTTGTGTGAATAATTAATGGAGTTTAAAATTTTAGTAAATAATTTTTTGTTGTAGGTTAAAATTTTAACAAAATTAAATGAGTTAAATGAGTCGTATTGTTTTATTTGTTTATTAAATAGTTTGTATTTGTGTTTAGATTTTTTATTTGTTTATTAAATATGTTGCATACGGGTTTACATATTTTTTATTTGTCATCCATTTAATTTAACACGTAACCGTTTGACACCCTTAGCCTCAAGGCATTATATTATGTTAAACGAAAAATAGTCAATATTTAATCAACTATTTTCAATATTTAATCAACTATTTTTTTATACAAAATTTGGACAAAATTTTTCTTACAAATGGAATTGCAAGAAACTATCGATCTATATTAGAAATTTGTAAAATATTAATTACATAATTCACCTTCTATAAAATTTTAATTAAACAACTAAATTGTATATTGCATCGATCCAACCATATTGTGTTGTCTATACTAAATCAAAACTCACAATAATCTATGTCACTTATACAAAAAACCAAGTAAAATGAAAATGGTTAAAAAATAAACATGCACCTTTTATGTATTCAAAGCGGCTCAAAACTATACTGACCACATCAATTGTATCATAACAATAGATAAAAATGTGACAATCCAAACATAGAAGAGTATAGTACAACCATTTTTTCAAAAATTTATAATAATCCATTAAATTTTTTAGTCACAAGCAACTTCTATCACATAACAAAATGACATAAATTACTTCTAAATCAACTCTACCTCAATAAATCAGAAAAAATTACGATTTGACCAATTCAAATATTCTAGCATTGGATTATATATTTGAATCAAATCAAAATATATACTATATGCACTTACAAAATGGGAGAAATAAAAAATTTCGGCATAACATCTCCGAAAAATATTAACCATAATCTTGTATAAACACAACTATTTTTACCAACTACTACAACAACATTAACTATAAGATAAAAGAATGATCACTAAACGTAATAACACTATACACTTACAAAATGGGTAAAACTTTAATCGAGTTTACCAAAAATGGATCATTCATCATTTGTAAGTCAGTGAAGAAATTAATTGGTGGTGTTTTTCGTGTACGGGTAAGAGAGGAAACGGTTGATGACGGTTACGCTTGGCAACGGCTACAACCGTTGCATATTGGTAACCATTGAAAGTCTATAAATATATCTTTAATCACGAAAGACTTCATCTAAAAATTCTCATAAAACTTCCGATCAAATTATCAAGTCGTCATATTTGTTTTCTCTCCTAGTGCACATGATCAATAGTCTAACGACATTTTACTGCCGCTTGTATAATGTCTGGGACCAACGGTGGTATCAGAACAAGGTTTTTATGAGGAATATTGGTATCCCGAAAAAATTGTGCGGTTCAAAATTTAAATATCTTCAATATTGGTTGAGATTAAGTCGAAGAGGATTGTGCAAGGATCACTCTGGCAAAATTTTGAGCGAAAATACCCAAGGATTAAAGAGAAAAAGCACTTCATCGGATTTTGTACGTTGCCGGAATTTCTTTTCGTCTCCATCGAAGAAGATAACTGTAGCCATTTAAATAAGGCTACATCATTTTGTTGTAAAGAAATAGGGTATACTGACTTGGTTCAAGCCCAACAAGCCCAACAAATCTTATTTGATTTAATTGAGGCCCAAGTTTTGTCCAAGCACAATCCAGTCAGTTGTTTGCAACCTTCTGATTTAATTCAAGCCCACCTGCTGGACCAGCCCACCCCAGTTCCTTTGGACCCTTTTCCAAACCGGTTTAATTTTGAACCGGTTCAAACTAATTTAGTACATTTTGAAAGGTCATATCTTCTTCAATCGGACTCTGATTTAGTCCATTCAAAAACCGAAGAACTCCATTTTACGAGTGCTATCAAATTACAGTTTGAGAATTGAGTTTTTGGTAATTTTGAAGAAGGTCATTCCTCAGTTCAAATCGCTCTTGTGTCAAAGAAGCCATTATTAAAATCTCGGATACCTTGTTATTGGCGTCATCCTTTCGACAAGTGCGTTAATTTCACAATTCCAGATTTGGTCACTTTAGAGATAACTTCTAATTGCAAAATTAAGGGGTCACAACCTCTAAGAATCTCTAGAGAACTTGTAAGGGGAGGTTCTGCTACACAATTCCTTAACAGTTTTGGAAGTCAAATTATTTTTGTCAAGTCAAAAGAAAAGTATATTTCTCTAGACAACAAGAAGGCTTATCGACGTGGATATTTGAATCAATATTACTCTAGTCGATTTCTAGAGAGATAAGTAATATTTTCAGTTTCTTTACTTTCAAATAAAATAGTGGTGATATTTAGTATTATTTTTGTTGCTAGTATACAGTGTTGCATTAAACATTCCTCACAGTTAAAGCAGTTAGTAGTATTATTAATTTTTCTCATGGCTAGTAAAAGAGGTGTGGATATTTTTAAGATAGAAAAATTGAACGGTATAAATTATTGTATGTGGAAGCGTAAAATCACTTACGTGCTCACACATGAGAAAACCTATTACATAGTCAACATATCAAAACCCAAAGAAAATGTTACAGATCCCATAATTGCTAAACAAATAAATTGGTGGGAGGAAGATAATGATCTAGCCCGAACCTCAATTCTATTTAGCATGCAAGATTGATTTAATTCCCCTTTATGAAGATTTTAAAACTGCTAAGGAAATTATGGATGCACTCGAGACCAAGTATGGTCTTGTATCTGATACGCATATACAATTGCTATTAGATAAGTTTAATGGGATGCATTTGTCCGAGGGTGACAAAGTGGTGGATTATATACTTCAAATGGAATTACTTGTAAAGGATTTATCAACTGTTGGACATCCACTTACTAATAAGATGCAAGTGATCACTATTCTTAATGGCCTACCAGATTCATGGAATCATGTAGTTACTTATTTGACCTATGGAGGAAAAGATTTAACTATGATCACATTACCATCATTATTGGCACTTGAGGAGGAACGAAAGAATAGAAAGAGAAAAGATACTGATAGTGGAAAATTGTTAATCGCTGAGGCATCTGGATCAAAATTGGAAGTGCAACAAAAGAAACAAAGGAAGTGGAAGAAAAATGGAAAGCAACGGTTCAAATTTAGAAAGTTCAACTACAAAAGCAAAGGGGTGTGTTTTGCTTGTGGACAAATAAGGCATTTCAAAGCAAAGTGTCCGAATAAGCAAAAGGGTAAACAAAAGGAGTCAATTATGACTATTTCTGAAGCGATGCTACTTGAAGATTCAAAAGAACAATGGTGGATCGACTCTAGTGCAACTAGACACATTGCAAGGGACAAAGGGAGCTTCTCATAAATCAATGAAAAGGCACCAGGTGAGCATTGTATTTACATGAGAAATAATACATATTGTGATGTCCTAGGAGAAGGAACTTGCAAAATGGAGTGTGAGTTGTCAGTCTTGATTCTTAAGAATGTGTTGTATGCACCCAATGTTAGAGGGAACCTTATATCGGTGTCTGTATTGGATAAAAGGGGTTATGATGTAAGGTTCAAGTCAGGGTTTGTTTACATCTGAAAGGATGATGATGTCATTGTAAAAGGTTCAAGGGTTGAAGATATGTACCTTCTCCACAGTAATAAAATTTCTTATTCTGAGTACATGAATGTTTCAACTGGTGAAAATAATTTCTATCTATGACATTTAAGATTAGGTCACATCAATAAGGACAAGATGCTCAAAATGAGTAGATTGGGCCTTATATCTCAAATGAATACAATAGACTTTGCTATTTGTGAGTCATGCGTTAAAGGCAAAATGACTAGAAAATCTTTTAACAAACATTGGAAGTCTTTGGATTTATTGGAGGTTGTCCATTCGGACATATGTGGACCTTTAAGAACAAAAACTCATAGTGGAATGGAATATTTTGTAACCTTTACTAATAATTATTCAAGGTTTGGTCATGTCTATTTAATCAAACATAAGTATGATGCACTTGATAGATTCAAAGAATATAAAAGGAAGTAGAAACACAATTGGGTAGACCAATTAAAGCCTTGAATAATGATAGGGGTGGTGAATATGAAGCCTTTGACGAATTCTGTAAAGAGAATTGTATACGACATTTATATACCATGTCATATATACCTGAACAAAATGACATTGCAAAAAGACGTAATAGAACTCTATTGGATATGACAAGGTCAATGATGGCTTATGCTAATCTCCCTATCCATTTTTGGGGAGAAGCCTTGTCTATTGTAACTTATATTTTAAATAGAGTCAAGACAAAGGTTAAACCTCAAACTCCTTATGAATATTGGACTGGAACAAAACCTAACATATCTAATTTTAAAGTTTGGGGGTGTAAGGCACATGTACTTATTCCAAAGCCTCTCAAGAATAAGCTAGGAAATGCAGGTTCATAGGATATGTTGAGAATGGAAATGGATATAGATTCTTCCATTCGGATAAAGGATTGATTAAAAGTAGGGATGCTATTTTTATTGAGTCTACCAATCAAATAATTCACATTGATCAGGTCAAATTATTACATGATGATGTTACGAGTCCTATTGATAATATTATTGATCAGGAAATGATAGATGACCAAGGTGATCAGGAAATGATAGATGGCCAAAGTGAACAAGGTTCACAGACTGATAAAAGTGGGAGTAAAAGGAAGAGGGTACCATCTCAAAAATTAAAGGATCATTTCATTTTTAATCTAGATGAAAATATAATATTAGAAGATGATCCTAAGAACCTTATGGAGGCAGTCAATAGCAGTGATGCAAATCAATGGCTTCAAGCTATGAAAGAAGAGCTTGATTCAATTAACAAAAATGATGTATGGTATTTAGTAGATCTTTCCAAAGAGAGGAAAGTCATTGGTTGCAAATGGGTCCTCAAAAAGAAATTGAAAGTAGATAGGTCTCTAGATAAGTATAAAGCAAGGTTGGTTGCTAAAGGATTTACTCAACAACCTGGAATAGACTTTGTGGATACATATTCTCATGTCAGTTGTAGCTAAGATGGATCTTGAATTACATCAGTTAGATGTGAAAATGACCTTCTTTAATGGAGAATTAAAAGAAGACATCTATATGGTTCAACCTGATGGTTTTCAGGTTAAAGGACATGAACACAAAGTCTATAAATTGAAAAGGTCTTTGTATGGACTCAAACAATCCTCTAAACAATGGTATTTAAAATTCCACCAGGCTATCCTTGAAATAGGATTTGAAGTTAACGTTTTAGACCATTGTGTATATATTTGGACACACCATGATAAACTAACAATTTTGTCACTCTATGTAGATGATATTTTATTGGCAGAAAATTGTCCAAATATGATCAAAGAAACCATTGTGTACCTGGGATCTAAATTTGAAAATGAAGGACATGGGTGAGGCTAATTATGTCTTCGGAATTAGAATCTCTAGAAATAGAAATTCTAGAATCTTATATTTGAATCAAGAAAAGTATCTGAAAAAGGTGCTCAAGAGATTCGGTATAAATAATAGTAAGTCGTTGAGTACTCCTGTCTGCAAGGGTCAAAGTCTAAGTAAAGGTATGTGCCCTAGTTCAAATGAGGAAATATTTGAAATGAGTAAGGTCCCCTACGCACAAGCTATGAATAGTCTCATGTATGCTATGACAAGTACAAGGCACAATAGGTATGAAATTGTGTTTTGGATTAAATAATCTAGAAATTATTGGTTATACAAATGCAGACTTTGTAGGTGATGTAGATGACAGAAAATCTACTAGTGGCCATATATTTTTATTTGGTGGAATGATTGTTTCTTGGCTAAGTAAGAAGCAAGGTTGTGTTGCAAAATACACAATGAAGGCCGAATACATAGCGTGCAGTACATCAGTAAGTAATGTTGTTTGGATTAAACGCTTTGTTGATAGTTTAAAGTTGGGTATACTTAGTAGGCCAGTCAATGTGTTTTGTGACAATAAGTTCGCTATCTTTTTAATAAAAAGTTGAGCTAATAGCTCTAAAGGAAAACACATTGATATAAATTACCACTATATTCAACATATAGTGGAGAGGGGTGAATTAAAAGTCGACTATATACCCTTGGGAGAGATGGTGGCTGACCTATGACCAAGGGGTTGACTCTGGAAAAATTAGAGAGCATGTAACTGCAATNGACTATATACCCTTGGGAGAGATGGTGGCTGACCTATGACCAAGGGGTTGACTCTGGAAAAATTAGAGAGCATGTAACTGCAATGAGTTTAAGAAGTACATAGGTGTTGGAGTATTACGTAGTGAAGGACATCTTTAGAGAAATTTTGGGAACGCGTAAAATTTATAGAAAGATGTGACTCTACCTGATTGAGGATATGAATTGGTCAGATAAAAGGTAGAGGACACCAGCAGGCATTCCAGGGCTATTGCATGCTCATGAGTGTAAAGTCCACTTTGAGACACAATGAGATCTCTACATAGTCACCTAAGGTGCATGGTGTATTAAGTCGTCAATAAAGTGTATTGAGGAGAACCTTTGCATGGGCTTTAGAGGAAGTACTTGATCAAAATTTCAGGCACAAGTCGACACATTGATTAAATTTGTGTTTGGCTGAAATAGTCAATGATACTAAGGGTGTGGACCTTATGATCCCTAGTATGGAGCATTGATGTCAATCACTTAGTTATAGAGTGAATTGAAGTCACATGGAGTATGCTATCAGCAAGGATAGCATATGTGGAAGGGTGCGGTCAGACTTGAAAGCGAATGTGTGCGCACGTAAGTCTATTATCATGTTCTGATATCAATCTGTAACTGGTTATGGATAAAAAGTTGGTGAAAATAAAACTTTGGTACCAAAGGTAAACACCAACTTGGAAAACTCTTGAGTCATGTCTATGTACGTTCAAGTGGGAGTTNTTAATGCAAAAAAATAATGCATCTTTATATTTTTAATAAAATGTTTAAAACACTTTAAAAACTCTATCAATTTAATATTACTCATCTCATATTCAAAGATAATATTATCTGCACATATGCTTATTTTATTTTTCATTAAAAATTTTAAACCTTTTATTTCTAAGAAAAAAAAAATTTTTAAATCAATTTATATTACATTAAAATATAATTTTTCAGCCACAATAAATTCTTTAAGTTGTATTAAGATTTTATGTGAAAATAGTTTATAGTATATTCTTAAGTAAAAATTTAATTTTTTTAAAAAATTTTGATATGTTTCAAAACATATATTATAGAATAGTATCTTAAATCTTATCNGTTTATAGTATATTCTTAAGTAAAAATTTAATTTTTTTAAAAAATTTTGATATGTTTCAAAACATATATTATAGAATAGTATCTTAAATCTTATCTTAATTCACATAACTAATTCTTAAGTATAGTATATTGACAATTATTTTTACTTTATTCAAGAAATTATAAATGGAATTTTAATCGAATGAATTTCAAAAAATTTAATTTTTCAAACATCACTAAATAACCAATCTCAATCACAAAGTTCTAAAAAAATATAACTTTAAATATTTTTCTCTCTCTTTTTTCTTATAGTTAGAACAACGAATTTTGGGAATATACAAAATTTTTATAATCCTATAATAGAATATGATAAATGAAAATTTAAGTCTGTTAAATTTGAAATGATATTTAATTCAAATATATATACTAATACATTATAAGAATTGTTTTTTTTTAATTTTCTTGTTACCGTNCAGCAGTACTGGATATTGAAACCAAGGTACTTGAACCCCTCTCTCTCTCTCTCTCACACACACACACCCGTACACACAGTCACATACGCTGATAGGCACACTCGGTAATTTGCATTAATTTTAAGAGTAATGCTAAATGGATTTAAAAATTATACTTAAAAATTATACTTAAAAATTAGACCTAATAATCTCAACTATCGAATAGGTAGTGAGTCTCAATAAATAGTGGGATGCACAGTAAAATCAATGGTTGAAATTATCAAGTTTAATTTAAATCTACTTTTTAAATCCACCAATTTTAAAATCACATACCCTGATAGGAACACCGGGTATTAGAATGATTCCTGTTTTAATCAACAGCACTTCTGCTGTTAACAATCAATAGCAGAGAAGTTGGACCCGAGGCTTCAGATGGGTTAAAGTACTCTCCTAGCTCTTCAAATATGCAATTGGTCTCATTTGATCCTTTATCTTTAAAATTGTGATATTCCAATCTCTTAGCATTCGTATTTTAAAAGGCTGAGTTGTTGACTTCATCTAAATAATTAATGAAAAGGGTTTCTGAACATCTGATAATAGTCTCAGATTTTATTGGTAATTGCTTTGATGAAAGTTAGCAAATGCCACTTTGTCCCTCAAAAAAATAACAAATTTTATTTTACCCATTTGAAGATTGGAAGTATCAGTTTAAACTAGTGTGCCCGCTTTTATGAAGTCATGCCCCAATATGACTAGTCGGAAGAAAAATGTTAATTGAACTTAATTTATGGACATAATTCACTATAAATATTAGATTAAAAATGAGTTTCATCTAACATTAAAACTGACAATTAATCCAACTGTTACAAAAATTTAAGATGCATCGTGAAACTTATAATTTTTGAGTGAGCGAAACAAAACTTCAAAATCTTTAGGAGGANAGATGCATCGTGAAACTTATAATTTTTGAGTGAGCGAAACAAAACTTCAAAATCTTCAAGAGTANATTAATCCAACTGTTACAAAAATTTAAGATGCATCGTGAAACTTATAATTTTTGAGTGAGCGAAACAAAACTTCAAAATCTTTAGGAGGATTAAATTCAATTTACTCTAAAATAAATTTCAAATTTTAGAAATAGTGAGCCTGTTTGGAGCTAACTTTTTTAGGTGAAAAGTTATGGTTGGAAAAATTTTGAAAAAAAGTCAGAGTTAAAATTTTTTTACAAAACCATTTGGGGTATTTTTTTAAAAACTAAAAAAGTTGAAAAAGTCTGTGTGGAGTGGTTTTCTATCTTTTTTGGTTTTTTGTGTCAAAATAAAAAAAAATAATAATTATATGTATATATAGATTATGCATAATAGTTTCCAAAATATGAATTTTAAATTTTTTTTACATCACTAATAGTATTTTATAAATATAATAAACTAAAAAATTATGTAGGACCCTCAAAAAAACTCCAAAAATTCAGAAGAAAAATTCATAAAATCAGTCACTTTGGGTCCAAAAAGTTGTTGCATAAATTGATAAAAAAAGTCAAGGTCCAAACAATTATATATCATTTTACTCTCAAACTTTTAAAAACTNCATAATAGTTTCCAAAATATGAATTTTAAATTTTTTTTACATCACTAATAGTATTTAATAAATATAATAAACTAAAAAATTATGTAAGACCCGCAAAAAAACTCCAAAAATTCAGAAGAAAAATTCATAAAATCAGTCACTTTGGGTCCAAAAAGTTGTTGCATAAATTGGTAAAAAAGTCAAGGTCCAAACAATTATATATCATTTTACTCTCAAACTTTTAAAAAGTACTTATTTAAGAAAACTGCAAACAGACTAACGAGGTCACAATTGCTAGTCAAAGGNACTCAATGTGAATGCTTGGGACAACCTCTATAAATAAACTATAATTGAGAACCAGCACACGGTTACATATTGACTGCACAGTGCATGCGTGCACGAAGTTCCACGCATAGCAGAGAGACCTCCTCGTTCCTTCTAGACGCAGAAGGATTCGTTGTAAGCCGTTGATTCTAATCACAGTGCTACTAACATTCGTAATTTAAGTTTAAGTGCGTCCCCCCAAATGGGCTGGGTAGTACAAAAAACACCTAGAGACACTATATTATATATCTGTAGGGAAAATTACACTTTACCCCCTTTAACTATAGATTCAATTTTACTTTGCTCCTTGAATTATTGCATTTTTATATCACCCCCAACTACTTGAATCGATTTTACATTGTCTCAAAAGCAAAGTCTGTTATTTTTTGGACCAGAATTGTCAACATGTCTAGGGACAAGGAAAACCAAATAAATAGTTTAGGGGGCATTGTGAAACTAATAACAAAGTTAAAGGTACAATGTGAGAAATATGATAGTTAAGAGGACAATGTACAAAATAATCATAGTTGAGGGGTTCAAAATATAATTTCACCATATTAATATGTCTCTCTATGTCGCCACGTACACTTCTTGACTAAGAAAACTAAGTTGGAATAACAAAAACATTTGACCACATGTTAAATGTGTATTTCATGACTGATACGCAGAGCTAGATTCAGAGAAGACCGTTGTAATAACCGCTATAAACTACAATTTGAAATTCCCGGGAACACTGAAGAGAAGAAGAGCTTATGGATCAGTTCTTTCAATATGACACTTTTGAGGACATGTTGTGGCTTGATGATGCTCTTCCAGTGAATCAAAGTGCTTTTGTTTGCTACAGAGACCAACCCATTGATGGATTTCAAGCAAAGGGGAAAGGTAATGGATCGGATCATCGGAACATAAACAAGAGGATCACAGAATTCTTGAGAAGAAATAGGAAGCCTATGAATGAAAGTAAAGGAGTAGAGATACAAAGGGGTTATAAACACATGATCAGTGAAAGGATGAGGAGAGAGAGGCAGAAGCAGAGCTACTTAGCCTTGCTTTCCATGTTACCCCCTGGTACTAAGGTCAGAAATTTCTCTATTGGGAATTTTTATTTTCAATCTTTATAACTCAGTTTCAAGAATGAATAGACTCCAATTGTCTTTTTTGTATACTTTCTCCGATTCTGTTCTTAACTTGATATTGCGAATTTTACGCAAATCGATTGGATTCTATAAATATCCCTTCAACACAACAACATATGTCATTGAAAGAATCCTGCTGACCCACCAAAGCACGAAAACCAGTATCTTTCAAAAAATGGTTGGAAGACTACATAACCGAATGAATAAGCTAACACTAACTTTCTGGATTATACATCAAGCTTTTGTGTCTCATCTCATGAACTATTTTTTGTGGGTTTTGATTGCAGGGTGATAAAAATTCAATTATTCAAGTGGCAGCTGAGAATATTCAGGAGTTGCAGAGATATAAGGAAGAGTTGGAGAGGAAGAACACTGAGATTGAGGGCGTTTTTGGTGAGGAAGAGATGAGTAAGGCAGTAGAGAAAGCTAAGATCAAATTCAGGGTACCTTATCCTTCATCTGGGATTAATTCTATGTTAGAGGTTCTTAAATGCCTGAAAGCTACAGGGTCCAAAACTAGAGGGATCCAATCAGAATTTTCACCACAAGAGTTCTCAGCAGTACTGGATATTGAAACCAAGGTACTTGAACCCCTCTCTCTCTCTCTCTCTCTCTCTCACACACACACACACACGTACACACAGTCACATACGCTGATAGGCACACTCGGTAATTTGCATTAATTTTAAGAGTAATGCTAAATGGATTTAAAAATTATACTTAAAAATTAGACTTGATAATCTCAACTATCGAATAAGTAGTGAGTCTCAATAAATACTGGGATTCACAGTAAAATCAATGGTTGAAATTATCAAGTCTAATTTAAGTCTATTTTTTAAATCCACGTAGTATTACTCTAATTTTAAAATCACATACCCTGATAGGAACACCGGGTATTAGAATGATTCCTGTTTTAATCAACATCACCTCTGCTGTTAAAAATCAATAGCAGAGAAGTTGGACCCGAGGCTTCAGATGGGTTAAAGTACTCTCCTAGCTCTTCAAATATGCAATTGGTCTCATTTGATCCTTTATCTTTAAAATTGTGATATTCCAATCTCTTAGCATTCGTATTTTAAAAGGCTGAGTTGTTGACTTCATCTAAATAATTAATGAAAAGGGTTTCTGAACATCTGATAATAGTCTCAGATTTTATTGGTAATTGCTTTGATGAAAGTTAGCAAATGCCACTTTGTCCCTCAAAAGAATAACAAATTTTATTTTACCCATTTGAAGATTGGAAGTATCAGTNTCTCTCTGTGCTTTTTTGTTTTTGAGCGAGGGAGAATTGTTGAGTTTTGAATTCTTACTTACTCTTTTTACTAAATCATGTTCCGATATTTTTGACATGTTTCAATATATATCAAGGATTGAACAATACAATCTTTAAGGGAAATGACATTGTAAAGATGTCAATAAAACTATATTGTGTTGTGTTCAGATATTGTTATTGCGAGATCATGCAGGGCAGCCCAATCAAAATGGGGGCCTTAGACCAAAAATGTAAACGAGGCCTATTAAAATTTATTGTATTACTATTATATAATATTATATGCTCTATTTATTTTAATTAAAATATGGAATATAAAGATTTGTTATGTTTTATGCCACACATCATAGAAAATAAAAAATTTATGAATAATAAATTTTAAGTCCAACAACCAACTTTTTATTATATGGATAAGACTACGATACTAAAATCAATATTGTATTAAAATCAATTTCAGTCATTGGTTTTTGTTTGAATGATTTGTATTTGTGAATTGAAAAAATAATGAAATACTAAAAAATTATAAATTAAAAAATGTTACATGTGATTAAGAAACCCAATATTAGCCAAAAAATTGATAAAATACATTCCTTTTTTTCGTTAACAGCATATTTCCTTTGGAAATGGACAATGAGATTTCTTTTTAACTCCAAAGTCTATTGTATTATGAGAGAGTGATGATGGGTAAAGCCCAAGAGCCCAGCTTAAATTATAAGTCCGATCCAAGTTTATAGCCTATTTCCTAGAGATTCAGTAAGTTCAGCTCAATGTGGTCAACTCGGATAAACTCATCAAGATCAAGGAGCTACATCAGCAGGGAGCATGCAAAGTCATCCAAGAGCCTCCTCCTCTACCATCTTGGAGTAAGGGTCATCCAAGAGCCTCATCCACTACCACCTTGGAATAAAAGTCATTCAAGAGTCTCCTCTTCTACCACCTTGCAGTAAGGATCATCCAAGAACCTCTTTCTCTATCACCTTAGAGTAAGAGTCATCCAAGAGTCTCTTCCTCGCCCCCTTGGAGTAAAGGTCATCCAAAGTCTTATCTTTGCCGCCTTGGAGATGGTCAACACCCCGCGTCATCTTTTGACCGAATCCCATGGAGAGCCCCATAATTGCCTCACCTGTGGGGAAGATATCGTCACTTCTACTAAAATAGCTACTTGGTTACTAACAACTCGCCTCAATCTGTTATTGGGGCGACTATAAATTGTAAATCCCATCAATACTTGGAGGAAAAATCACACTATGTTGAGCACGACTCTCTCCTCTCTAGGGGTGCAACTTGGGTTGGGCAACCCGATTCAACTCGAAAAAATTAGGGCTTGGACAAGGGTTTTTAATACTTGGGTTAAAAAATTTCAACCCGAATTCAATTTTGGTTGGGTTCGGGTTAAGGCCTTATGAACCTGAGTTCAACTCGAACCCCACAAATTANCCAATACTTGGAGGGCAAATCACACTATGTTGAGCACGACTCTCTCCTCTCTAGGGGTGCAACTTGGGTTGGACAACCCGATTCAACTCGAAAAAATTAGGGCTTAGACAAGGGTTTTTAATACTTGGGTCAAAAAATTTCAACCCGAATTCAATTTGGGTTGGGTTCGGGTTAAGGCCTTATGAACCTGAGTTCAACTCGAACCCCACAAATTAAAAATATATATATATAAAGCATTAGCACTGATTTTTCATTTTTGTTCTATCGTTCTCTGTCTCTCTCGTTCTCTTTGCCTCTCTCGTTCTCTCAGCCTCTCTCGTTAAAAACNCAGCCTCTCTTGTTAAAAACTTAGTTAAAGTTATTGGTTGTTAATTTAGGTGAATATTATGTTATATATGAATTAGGTTTAGAACAACAAGCCTATTTTGGGTTCTACCCGAATTGGACTCATAACTTAACTCGAAATCAGCCCGAAATCATCAACCCGAATTTAACCTGAGCCCGCCCAAATTTAAATTCAGGCAATGCTCAGGTTGAATTCCCCAACCCGACGTAGAGTTAAGGTTAGGGTTAGGGTTAGGGTTAAAAATTATATACTTAGGGTTGATTGTCCAGCCCGCCCAAATTGTACCCCTCCTCTCTCTCTTAGTCTGTAACTCTCTGCTCTCGTGCATACTTGAGTTAATGAAATACTCGGCGACCTTAGCTATTCAAAAGTGGACGTAGATCATTTTGACCGAACCACTATAATTCTCATATTTTCTCTATTTTAATTACTGCATTTATTACTTATATTTGACAGGTGGTGTGTAAACTCATTTTGTACATCATCAAGCGTGAGAGCATTTAAAAGCAAAACTTTTCTAAACAAAATCCAAGGACAATCCCTGACACGTGCCACGTAGGACCCTGAGAAGGAAATGTGCTGATTATCTGTGGATTGAAAGGATTTTTTAGGGCCCCCATGTTTAGCGGATGTTATCCAATTGAAAAAAAAAAATTGGTCCGCAAAATTGGGTTAAAAATTATTTTTGGACCTTTAAAAAAGTGGGTGGCTTAGACAGTCACCTTAGGGACTGTTTGGTAAAAGAGTATGGTAGAGCTTGATAAAATGAGTTTGAAAAAAATAGTCTAAAGAATCTCTAAACTCTATATTTTGATTAAAAATTCAATCCTGAGTTCCCAAACTCAATTTGTAGTTGACCTGAATATTAAACTCATGATCATAAGTTTTGTCAAATCTAAGGAAGAGGTGGGTTTTGAAAGATGGGTTAAGGGATTGAGGATACAAAAAATAATTATACTCCTTAACATGAGTATGAATTGAATTGATCAAGGGACAAATCATTGTTAATAATTATGATATATCCGTAAATCCTACATGTACGTGTGTTGCATATCAAACATGAGTTTGAACTAGATTCAATGTTAAATCACATCTTTGTAAAAAAGAATTTGAATTTGAAAAAATTTAAAAAAATCAATCCAAACTTTCCCAAAAATTCATCCAAACAAGCCATTTGTAGCCTAGCCCTAAGCCCGGCCTTGAGATCATGTAAAGTATTAATCAATANCATCCAAACAAGCCATTTGTAGCCTAGCCCTAAGCCCGGCCTTGAGATCATGTAAAGTATTAATCAATAATAAATAGGTCAATTAATTGTGTTCACGTCATGTCCTTGACCCAACGGTTTAACTGTTACATCGTGCTAGGATCAACATATATGTAGTAACCTGTAAAATTAGACAGGTGTACACAGTGTAGAAGGACAAATGATAGGCCAAAAAAAGACCACGAGCTAACATAGTAGGGTGGAGCCCTTGAGGATCCCACTGTTGACAGTGGGGCCACGGCATTGTGAAAGTTATCAAGCACTGCGAAAAAGATGAAGCACACCCTCATCATGATAGAAATGGCAAAATGGATCCTCGACCAAGAAAAAGTAGGAATAGCAAGAATGGTACCGGGAAAGCCTAGGGCAAACCTTGGCACGAGACACCTCCACCATCGCAGAAATAAATGTACATGCATGGGATATTACGATTGACAGGAATGGCATCCTTGGCGAATCTTAAAGGGGTACCCACGAAATACGGCCCCTTCGAAGGAACCTATGACCCATTGGATGTCCACGGTGGTAAAGCAAACCAATAGTGTATCATTACTTTACTGGTCTAAAGGACAAGAGGAGGGATTTCCANGATGTCCACGGTGGTAAAGCAAACCAATAGTGTATCATTACTTTACTGGTCTAAAGGACAAGAGGAGGGATTTCCACTTTGGGACAGGGCAATGTGACCTTCCTCGAGGGAGAACTGGGCAATAGAGGTAGATAGGTATGTTTGTCAACATCGGCCTCGAACTGGGTTTTAAAAGTTTAGTCTGTTCAAGGATGTCTTTCAGTGTATGTTTCACTGTTTACTGGGTTGTGCTTGACTAGGATCTAGAGGAATTTCTAAGGTACAAGGAATTAATAGTTCAGATTAGTAGATGAGATGATGAGACATATGAATTGATAGCTAAAATATTAAAACTACATGAATATCCTTGATTGGGCACCTTGACAAAGACTTTGGAAAGGGGTTCCAACTTCCAAGGGGAAGGAAAGACCCTAGGTATGCCTGCACTAGGGGGCACTGCAGACATAATTTTCTCGCGATGGCCAGAGGGTCTTGTAGGATGTACCCTTTTCTTGATGGCCGAGTCCAGGCTGCATCCAAAAAAACGTCGTATCTACTTAACTAATACTCAAGACACTTAGCATGTGGTGAACAGTCATCGGTATAACTGCAATCGAGACAATTGTTGATAAGCACAACTATCACGCACGGCATTGACCCTTGTACAAAGTAGGTGCAAGCAGCCTTGCCTACCTGAGTACTTGTGCTATAAATACCTTCAAGCTTCATCACTTGCCCCTAAAGTACACACAATCGCCTGATCTAAGATAAAAATTCTGGTTAGTGCGAGAATATTTACTACCACCACCTAATCTAAGAAACTTTTTGCCCACTGGTTAGTCCTGGCAATCAATAGGCAGCTCGAGTTCTTTGATCCATCCACTCATCCTATTCTTCCATTTGAATACATTAACTTGGGACATGTGTTAACCTCTTTCAACTCATTACCTACAATATATACTCTATGAACTAGAAAATCAAGACTAAAATGATAGCACCACCTTTACTCTCAACCAAACCTACCATCTCTAAGCTCTCATAAACTAAAAATCCAAAAAATTCATATCCTCACAAAACCAAGTAAAGAATCAATACAATTTGCGAGGATTCAAACCGAACTTAATCAATGAAAGAAAGAAATGATAAAAAAAAATTAGACAATTTTTCATACATTGACAGTTAAATGAATTTGGGATCTCCAAATCGAGTTATTCATGTTTGATGGTAACCCAAATCATTTATTCTTGATCAACTGATTCATTTTTGAGTTCTGTTAAGAATCAATATCCCTAACTCGCAAACTGAGTAAATCACCCCCAAGAGAGAAGAACCAATAAGCCACTTGCGAGACAAAAACCCAGATTATACCGAAGGTAGACAAATGCTTAACCATTAGTACAAACAATATTTCTTGCTAGTCTCCTTCGTGTACTTGAGCAATGAGAATCGTGAAAAATTACGTCCAGCTAATTTTCTTTTTTCCAAAAAACAAAAAGTGAAACTGACAAAACATGGCTACCACATTGGAATAATTCAGATTTGTGGCATCAATATACAACTAGTACTGCAACACTTCAAAACCCATTTGGAAGTTAATAATAAGTTTGGGAGGGTGTCAAAATGACCCGTCTCGTTAACACGATATAAAATTAAAGAGTTTAAATTACTCATTTTGTAAATGAATCAAAAATAAGTAAAATTAATCAAAAAAAATACACAACATAACTTATTTATAAACTAAAATACACAATTCATATATGACATGAACCAGATATAACACAACTTGTTAAACATGAATTAATAAACAAATTAGATATGATTTTAACACCAACCCCCTGAGATACATCCAACACGATTGACTTATTAATAATGTTTGATGACTGTGGGAACAGTCCAAATCTTGCGTTTGGTGCTGTTTTGAAAGCCACTCTTCGAGTAATTCAGCCCAAAGGACTGGGAAAAAAAATGAAAAATTGATGATGCCAGAAATGGTAGCCCAAGAAATTAGAAGTCAAGCCCAACCAAATTCTAGAAACGTATAAAAAAAAGGAAACATACCCAACACACGTCGTCCATACTTTCATTTTATAGACTTTTTTCTGCAACTTGAATTCTAATTCACAACACATCACTCACTCACATTACTAATCATCCCTCCAAGAGGCCCAACAAAACACCAGAACGAAAACACAAAAAAGAATCAAACTCTAAAAAACCAAAAACAAGGAAACTTTAATGCAACTTGGGTTTTGCTAGGGAAGTCCCAACCCGATCATAACAGATATGAATTGACTGTGAAGTTATGGCTGAAGCTAACATGCTGCTGCGATTTGTTGCCACAACCACCAAGAAAATATGGCAAGAAAGTCGGTTCAGAATATCCAAACCCAGAAAAAACCATGGCAGCCTCTTCATGCTGACTTGTATCCAAAACTTACCGCATCAATACATGGTTCAAGGTCAACCGTTGGATTCCAGCCTAAAAAACCTGAGAGAGATAAAATGTTGCCTAACCTATACAATATGCTATAAATTCTGGGGCCAACAAGAGACTCACAAATCAATATGCAAGTATGTGGCTACAGCTTAAGCTGAAGGCATAACAAGAGAAAATAGGGATGAGGGGCAAGGGGAGGGGGACCACAGAAGGCAGAAGCAAGTCTTTAAGCTAAAAGCACTCTCTAAACATCCATACTAAAGAAAAATCAAACCACATTAATTTGTTAATAACTAAGCAAGAATAACTTTCAGTTCAAAAAAACAAATGTGTCCCACTCATCTAGCGGTTAACCAGTTGCACCGAATACCAAATATGACCATACATCTATAATGCTTCCAGAAACTTTTACTTGAGAGGAATGAACCTAGAGGAGTGGGTGGCACCAATACCTGGGCGTCCATGTTTGACTGGCTTGTATGAGATTGAGAACTCTGCCAGATAATGGCCAATCATTTCAGGTTTGATCTCAATCGAATTGAAAGTCTTCCCATTGTACACCCCAACAACACTTCCAATCATCTCAGGTACTATGATCATATTACGCAGGTGAGTTTTGACAAGCTCAGGCTTCTCACCAGGTGGGGCCTCCCGTTTCTGCACAAAACATGAAAAGGACCCAATTACTCAAGGCTAATAACCGGCAAAAGAGTGGTTATACAAGTAGAATCACAATACATATAGCAGAAAACCACAGAAACAAATGTTAGTTAATTCTAGGTTACTAAGTCTGCAATTGTTATCAAATAACATAGCTCAACAGGCGCTGCAAGGATGGCATTAATGCCCCAAACAAAACAACACCACCAAGGAGCAGAGCAACAATGAGTTTAAAAAAATCAGGGAAAAAATTTCATTTCTGAGTCTACGATGCTTGCCAAAAAAGTTTACCGAACGTGGGTCATTGGATAAGTGAGTCTCATTAACTTTTTCTCATAAGACCCACCAATCCAACCATAAGACCGTAAGCACATCATTTCCCCATTTCTATTGTATACAGTGTTACAGATCACACATACATATACAATAATATCAGCATATCTGCAATTAGTATACAAAGTACATAGTAAAAAAAAAAATCATAACTGTCAGATGTCAGCAAAAATTTTGGTTCAATACTGGCACAAACCCAAAATTTTTGGTAAATGTAACATTATTCATGCTTCAGAATCTTAAACTAAATCAACAGAGTGATTTTCCAAATGTCAAGTGGATATTTTGGGTCGTTTACAAATGAGTGGCTGACTGCACTCTAGTATACACTATTTTTCATTCTCAACTCATTCACGTACTCACCAAAAATCCATTTAAGTCAACCACAAAACTTGTCCCAACTCTTAGAAGTACAACTTATCACATGAATTGCTGTACTTGTACCTTCTCACCACTATTGTCAAAATATGTAAGACGGGCTTAAATATTCATCCAAGGTCACAAAATCAGTTTTTTTATCTGGAATTTCTTAATCATAGGTCTATATCGAGAACATAATTTCAAAGTATCAACAAGAAACACAAAATTTACTTTCAATGAAGTGCAAGTGCAAGAAAATATTTTTTTTAAAAAAATATCCATCAACACTGGGCTTTTTCTGAAAATAAACAAAGAAATTAATGGAAATAGACAATATGTTAATCAACACAATAGATTTAAACATCACTAAATGCTTAAAATTAAATCAATTTTCTGAAAACAAGCAAACAGTAGTTCAAGATATGATTTCAGAACTTGCAATAGTAGCATCTCTAACATTGTGCTATACCCACCAAAACAAAAATCTTTCAACAGTCAAAATTAGATGCATTTTAATTCTTGGGAAACCACAATAAACCTACATGCTTCCATACAGTGAATATGAAAACCACCTCAAAACCCACAATGATCTTCTGAAAATGTCTGAAGAAATGCATTAGCTTAAAGTTCCAATTAGTAGCATGGCATGGACGATTCCTAGCATCAACTAACTTATTATCTTCCATAACCACCGAATGAGACACCAACCACAAAATCAACAAACAGGATACATCAAGACTGTTAACAGAATAGCTGCCACATTAAACACGTCAAAAACCCAAATTACTACTACTCATAACCAACATAGAGAACACATTCCAACCCACAGCATTGCACATCAAGCATGTCAAACAAACCCATTAGATTAGCATCAAATTGCAGCTTTTCTTTACATAGTTTTCTGCATCATGTAATCCTACATTGACAACCATAATTTACCACTAATGATTAAATTAATTTACCAAAAAACTCACCCCCACTGGTATCATTTTCTGCATATTCATTGTCTCCTCTTTTCTTTCCCAGAAAACAAAAAAAATGCTTCATATAGCTCAATCCAACACTAAGTACCTCATGGATCACAATACAAGGCAACCCAAAAGGCCAACAACACCCCTCCCCCCAAAAAAAACACACAAATAAAAACACAATAGTCCAAAATTGCAAGATTTAGCAGCAACTAAAATTAAAGTCCAAAGAAAATGAAACAAATTGCCAAAATACACACACCGCCTTGCGTAGCTTCTTGATCAAAGCCATTGGTTTCCTCTTCAGACCTCTCTGAAACCTATAATTGCATCAAAACCAGACCCAAAAAAAAATTCAGAAATATAGACACAAATTTACCCACGAATACTAAATTTCCTGCAAATGAAAACCACTACAGAAATATAGACGTATACACAATCAATATATATTACCTTCTACGAGCCCTGGCACCCAGGAGCTTGACGAGCTCATCGGTAGACACGTCAAGAAGAGCTTCAAGATCGACGCCTCGAAAGCTGAACTTCTTGAACGTCCTCTTCTTTGGCTGTCCTGAGGCAACATCTGTCTCTACGTCCGCCTAACACACAGAAACAAAGAATACATACAATATTACATATACATGGATAGAGAGATATAGAGAGAGTGCGAGACAGTGTGTGTGTGTTTGTTGCAGAGAGAACTCAAGATGCAAACCCACCATGGCTACGAGTATGTAAATCAGACACCCTAATCTGAAGAAGCTCAATATGTTAGTCGCGCGGCTAGGGTTTTCAGGAAGATGAGACGAGTGATTGGATACTTATATATAGGTAGGGAAACAGCGAACCCAGGTCTGAAATATTGCAAAAGGAGGGCTTATGATTCTCGAAAATTGACGGGAGACCTAGTTCTTATGTGATTTAAGATTATCACCCTAATGTTTTCAAAATTACAAAAAAAGTGTGTATGATTAATAGTGCAGATATATCATCACTTGATGAAAATATATTTAAATTGACCGTTATTTTCTACCCTACCATATTGAATGATTGGCTAGTAGGAATGCGAAATACCTATTAATTTTTGTATTCCTATCCACCCTACCCGCAAAAAATATATTTAAATTTTTATATTTTTTTTAATAATTATAAAATTATTTGTGTAGTATAATTTATATTATAACATTGTTATTGTTGTGAATGTTTGAGTTGCTAAAACATGAACTTATTTTTTGTATAGGTTGCATGGTTTGTGGTAAACTAGTAATCTATTAGAGCAATTATAATTTTAATGTGTTTCATATGGTTTAAACTTAAAATAATTGTTATTATATTTGTGTAANGGGAACAGTCCAAATCTTGCGTTTGGTGCTGTTTTGAAAGCCACTCTTCGAGTAATTCAGCCCAAAGGACTGGGAAAAAAAATGAAAAATTGATGATGCCAGAAATGGTAGCCCAAGAAATTAGAAGTCAAGCCCAACCAAATTCTAGAAACGTATAAAAAAAAAGGAAACATATCCAACACACGTCGTCCATACTTTCATTTTATAGACTTTTTTCTGCAACTTGAATTCTAATTCACAACACATCACTCACTCACATTACTAATCATCACNTTGATTAATCGGGTAAAAATATCACACTTGATCGGGTAGGATAGGCCAAGAAAAAATTCTTCCGTAAAATATCGGGTAAAAAGACAAAAAACTAAATTTTTCACCTGTAGGGTAGGGTGAACACCCCNCCTCCAAGAGGCCCAACAAAACACCAGAACGAAAACACAAAAGAATCAAACTCAAAAAAACCAAAAACAAGGAAACTTTAATGCAACTTGGGTTTTGCTAGGGAAGTCCCANACTCCAAGAGGCCCAACAAAACACCAGAACGAAAACACAAAAAAGAATCAAACTCTAAAAAACCAAAAACAAGGAAACTTTAATGCAACTTGGGTTTTGCTAGGGAAGTCCCAACCCGATCATAACAGATATGAATTGACTGTGAAGTTATGGCTGAAGCTAACATGCTGCTGCGATTTGTTGCCACAACCACCAAGAAAATATGGCAAGAAAGTCGGTTCAGAATATCCAAACCCAGAAAAAACCATGGCAGCCTCTTCATGCTGACTTGTATCCAAAACTTACCGCATCAATACATGGTTCAAGGTCAACCGTTGGATTCCAGCCTAAAAAACCTGAGAGATAAAATGTTGCCTAACCTATACAATATGCTATAAATTCTGGGGCCAACAAGAGACTCACAAATCAATATGCAAGTATGTGGCTACAGCTTAAGCTGAAGGCATAACAAGAGAAAATAGGGATGAGGGGCAAGGGGAGGGGGACCACAGAAGGCAGAAGCAAGTCTTTAAGCTAAAAGCACTCTCTAAACATCCATACTAAAGAAAAATCAAACCACATTAATTTGTTAATAACTAAGCAAGAATAACTTTCAGTTCAAAAAAACAAATGTGTCCCACTCATCTAGCGGTTAACCAGTTGCACCGAATACCAAATATGACCATACATCTATAATGCTTCCAGAAACTTTTACTTGAGAGGAATGAACCTAGAGGAGTGGGTGGCACCAATACCTGGGCGTCCATGTTTGACTGGCTTGTATGAGATTGAGAACTCTGCCAGATAATGGCCAATCATTTCAGGTTTGATCTCAATCGAATTGAAAGTCTTCCCATTGTACACCCCAACAACACTTCCAATCATCTCAGGTACTATGATCATATTACGCAGGTGAGTTTTGACAAGCTCAGGCTTCTCACCAGGTGGGGCCTCCCGTTTCTGCACAAAACATGAAAAGGACCCAATTACTCAAGGCTAATAACCGGCAAAAGAGTGGTTATACAAGTAGAATCACAATACATATAGCAGAAAACCACAGAAACAAATGTTAGTTAATTCTAGGTTACTAAGTCTGCAATTGTTATCAAATAACATAGCTCAACAGGCGCTGCAAGGATGGCATTAATGCCCCAAACAAAACAACACCACCAAGGAGCAGAGCAACAATGAGTTTAAAAAAATCAGGGAAAAAATTTCATTTCTGAGTCTACAATGCTTGCCAAAAAAGTTTACCGAACGTGGGTCATTGGATAAGTGAGTCTCATTAACTTTTTCTCATAAGACCCACCAATCCAACCATAAGACCGTAAGCACATCATTTCCCCATTTCTATTGTATACAGTGTTACAGATCACACATACATATACAATAATATCAGCATATCTGCAATTAGTATACAAAGTACATAGTAAAAAAAAAAATCATAACTGTCAGATGTCAGCAAAAANATGCACACATACATATACAACAATATCAGCATATCTTCAATTAGTATACAAAGTACATAGTAAAAAAAAAATCATAACTGTCAGATGTCAGCAAAAATTTTGGTTCAATACTGGCACAAACCCAAAATTTTTGGTAAATGTAACATTATTCATGCTTCAGAATCTTAAACTAAATCAACAGAGTGATTTTCCAAATGTCAAGTGGATATTTTGGGTCGTTTACAAATGAGTGGCTGACTGCACTCTAGTATACACTATTTTTCATTCTCAACTCATTCACGTACTCACCAAAAATCCATTTAAGTCAACCACAAAACTTGTCCCAACTCTTAGAAGTACAACTTATCACATGAATTGCTGTNTTGACTACACTCTAGTATACACTATTTTTCATTCTCAACTCATTCACGTACTCACCAAAAATCCATTTAAATCAACCACAAAACTTGTCCCAACTCTTAGAAGTACAACTTATCACATGAATTGCTGTACTTGTACCTTCTCACCACTATTGTCAAAATATGTAAGACGGGCTTAAATATTCATCCAAGGTCACAAAATCAGTTTTTTTATCTGGAATTTCTTAATCATAGGTCTATATCGAGAACATAATTTCAAAGTATCAACAAGAAACACAAAATTTACTTTCAATGAAGTGCAAGTGCAAGAAAATATTTTTTTTAAAAAAATATCCATCAACACTGGACTTTTTCTGAAAATAAACAAAGAAATTAATGGAAATAGACAATATGTTAATCAACACAATAGATTTAAACATCACTAAATGCTTAAAATTAAATCAATTTTCTGAAAACAAGCAAACAGTAGTTCAAGATATGATTTCAGAACTTGCAATAGTAGCATCTCTAACATTGTGCTATACCCACCAAAACAAAAATCTTTCAACAGTCAAAATTAGATGCATTTTAATTCTTGGGAAACCACAATAAACCTACATGCTTCCATACAGTGAATATGAAAACCACCTCAAAACCCACAATGATCTTCTGAAAATGTCTGAAGAAATGCATTAGCTTAAAGTTCCAATTAGTAGCATGGCATGGACGATTCCTAGCATCAACTAACTTATTATCTTCCATAACCACCGAATGAGACACCAACCACAAAATCAACAAACAGGATACATCAAGACTGTTAACAGAATAGCTGCCACATTAAACACGTCAAAAACCCAAATTACTACTACTCATAACCAACATAGAGAACACATTCCAACCCACAGCATTGCACATCAAGCATGTCAAACAAACCCATTAGATTAGCATCAAATTGCAGCTTTTCTTTACATAGTTTTCTGCATCATGTAATCCTACATTGACAACCATAATTTACCACTAATGATTAAATTAATTTACCAAAAAACTCACCCCCACTGGTATCATTTTCTGCATATTCATTGTCTCCTCTTTTCTTTCCCAGAAAACAAAAAAAATGCTTCATATAGCTCAATCCAACACTAAGTACCTCATGGATCACAATACAAGGCAACCCAAAAGGCCAACAACACCCCTCCCCCCAAAAAAAACACACAAATAAAAACACAATAGTCCAAAATTGCAAGATTTAGCAGCAACTAAAATTAAAGTCCAAAGAAAATGAAACAAATTGCCAAAATACACACACCGCCTTGCGTAGCTTCTTGATCAAAGCCATTGGTTTCCTCTTCAGACCTCTCTGAAACCTATAATTGCATCAAAACCAGACCCAAAAAAAAATTCAGAAATATAGACACAAATTTACCCACGAATACTAAATTTCCTGCAAATGAAAACCACTACAGAAATATAGACGTATACACAATCAATATATATTACCTTCTACGAGCCCTGGCACCCAGGAGCTTGACGAGCTCATCGGTAGACACGTCAAGAAGAGCTTCAAGATCGACGCCTCGAAAGCTGAACTTCTTGAACGTCCTCTTCTTTGGCTGTCCTGAGGCAACATCTGTCTCTACGTCCGCCTAACACACAGAAACAAAGAATACATACAATATTACATATACATGGATAGAGAGATATAGAGAGAGTGCGAGACAGTGTGTGTGTGTTTGTTGCAGAGAGAACTCAAGATGCAAACCCACCATGGCTACGAGTATGTAAATCAGACACCCTAATCTGAAGAAGCTTAATATGTTAGTCGCGCGGCTAGGGTTTTCAGGAAGATGAGACGAGTGATTGGATACTTATATATAGGTAGGGAAACAGCGAACCCAGGTCTGAAATATTGCAAAAGGAGGGCTTATGATTCTCGAAAATTGACGGGAGACCTAGTTCTTATGTGATTTAAGATTATCACCCTAATGTTTTCAAAATTACAAAAAAGTGTGTATGATTAATAGTGCAGATATATCATCACTCGATGAAAATGTATTTAAATTGACCGCTATTTTCTACCCTACCATAATGAATGATTAGCCGCAAAAATATAGTAGGAATGCGGAATACCTATCAATTTTTATATTCCTATCCACCCTATCCGCAAAAAATATATTTAAATTTATATATTTTTTTTAATAATTATAAAATTATTTGTGTAGTATAATTTATATTGTAATATTGTTATTGTTGTGAATGTTTGAGTTGCTAAAACATAGACTTATTTTTTGTATAGGTTACATGGTTTGTGGTAAACTAGTAATCTATTAGAGCAATTATAAATTTAATGTGTTTCATATGGTTTAAACTTAAAATAATTGTTATTATATTTGTGTAATAATTATGATGGATTGATGTTCATATTTTTTTGTGTTTTATTGTAATTGTTATTGTAGTTGTTTTAGATTTTAGTGTTATTTATTTTATTGTGTCGTTAGATTGATACATGTTATTTAATTGAATTATTAAAATGATCTAAAAATTAATAGCTACAAAAGTGTTTACTCGATTTCCTATTTGATTAATCGGATAAAAATATCATACTTGATCGGGTAGGATAGGCAAAGAAAAAATTCTTCCGTAAAATATCGGGTAAAAAGACAAAAAACTAAATTTTTCACCTGTAGGGTAGGGTGAACACCCCTAATTATAACTTAGATCACACAGAGAGAAGGCAAGGTAAGAGTTGAAGCGGGATCACAAAAGTGACAAAAAATTTTTTAGATTAGAAGCATTTTGAAAGCGCCATATTATATCTATACATATATATATAATATTGAAAATATATTTTAAAGTATTCAATTTTTTATGAAATATATAATAAAGACGGAAAAGTTTTAAATAACATTTTAGTAATCTTTTTAGAATTTAAGTCTTCTCTATTAAATTTTTATTTAACTTCACTTAAAAGTAGATAATTCACCATATATAGATAAGAGATTCACTTATAAATGATGGATCACACTTGAATCTATGGTAGATAATTTACCATCGAATGAAATTGAACAAAAGTGTATTAAAAAAAGATCTTATTCTATATTAGTGGTCCTATAATCTGATATAATATGTCAATTGACAACTGATACATCATTAAAATTTTTATATTATCGATCACTATAACATCATTAATTGGTGTCGTATACGAGTCCTCTCACCTATTTGGATGATCGTCTATGGAGATGTGAAGTATATTACCATCATGTTAATTTACACATACAAACTGACTTTTAAAAAAAAAAAACAAATTACGTGATGGAAACCGTTTTAGTGTTAAACTCGCACAAAAATTTCTCGACCTGTGTACCACTACTAGGGGTGTAACTTAGTCGGGTTAACCCGACTTTAATCCGAGCCCAACTTTAAAAAATTAGGGGTTGGACTAGGATTTTTAATGTTTAAGTTGGGCTTGGGTCAAAAAATTTCAACCCGAATGCAATTTGAGCGGGCCTAGGATTGAGTTATCAGGTTCAACCCGAATTAATGCTATATAAATATAATTTTATCCTAAGGTTAATCTCAATTCAAGTGTGCACCTCCCTCAGACCCTACTCACTATCAGTCTCTTTCAAGGATTCTGGGTGTACAAAAATTTTGTTAAACAGTGAACTCTATGTTTGTATAAAAATTCTAATTGTGTTTATTTGTATTATGTATAGTTGTAATTATATTATCTCAAACATTAAATTCTTAATATTATGACTTTTATGTTAAAAACTTGATTGAAATAACTCGAAATAAGCCTATAAAATAACTCAAAATCATTAACCCTAATTCAACTCTAGCCCGCCCAAATTAAACTCAAACAGTGCTTGAATTGAGTTTCTCAACCCGAAGTAGAACTAGGATTAAAGATTATATATTTAAAATTAAGCTAGGATTACCCATCTAACCCACCCGAGTTACACCCTAAACGACCACTTAATCAATTATAACTCTACATGCTGAACGGAAAACTCTCCATTTACCCAAAAAAAAAAGACAAGACAAGACTTCTAGCCACTTTATGCAGAAGAGTGCAGACCACTGCATAATGAGGATACGACTGGATCAGAAGGCCATCAGGCATCAGCTTATAAGTTTTAGCCGGACACATAAACCAGTTTGATTAAGTGGACTGCTTCATTCATTCCCACAAGCCTGGCTACTGAAACAAGAATTTTTTTACTATGTCTTCGGTGACTGTCCACCGTAACTTGAGCTGGTTTATACTAAAACAAGATTGCCACCAGAAATAAATTCTCAAAAAAAAGAGATGGTCATCAAAGAAATATTTACATTTGTGCTCTAAATAAATGGTTTAATCATACAACAGTAAGTTTTCAAAATTCTACATTCTCAAAAGGAAGATGGTTGTACTCAGAAATTCTCACATATATGCTCTTAAACAGATGATTCAGTCAAACAATAGTACGTTTCATATTCTAATTACAGAAAAAGAAAAAGAAAGAATGAAGCTCAATCTTTGCGATGCTTCTTAGGCAAGCTGGACCTCAAAACTACTGGCCCTGCAGCATAAAAACAGTAAAATCTAAAGACCCAATTTTTTTCTATCATCGAGCTTTAATTTCAGGTCATTTACAGATGGAATCGTCCCACCACTTCTCAAGGTTCTGCACCACCAAGCAACAAGCTCGTCCTGCAGAATGCGTAGTATGAACAATTTTCGTATCAAAATGGGTACCAAAGGTTTACAATGTTAGCCTCAGCTACTACTTTCCACCTAATTACCAACAGTTGGAAGGAATACTAGGATGGGTGTTCTATGAAAAATGATAGATATGTTCAAAATAGCGTAATCCCCAAAACAACATAGTCTTGGGAGTTTTGGTAAAGGATGGTAGATATTCCTTTCTGAAGATGTAAAGGGAGACCCTTTTATATATTTACATCTTAAACACTTTGATGAGTTTACATGCTAACAGCCACCACATTGAAGCTTTCAATAATTAAACATATCATGAAACCATGTTGGGGGTGTTGGGAGCTATGCAAGACTGAAGCGTTTATTTGTTGACCACAACAGCTATAAAGGGTTAATATATTTGCCATAGACCAATGAACATGGGACAGTCCCGGCCTTGAACAACCCATGAAAGAGTGGTCTGAGTGAACTTAGCAACTTACATGCGATAAGCATAGCAAAAATTCATATCCTCATTAAACTTAAGTTCAAGTCAGTTGCTGTAGAATCCAAAAACTATCCTTTTTCATTACACGTATGTCTGACAAAAAACCCCATTGTAATGAAAAGAGAATCCTTAAAAATACCATTTTTACTCTAGCATTCCAACAACACATTTAAGCCCTTCTTACATCTAATGAGATCAGGAAAGGCCAAAATAAACAAAATGCATTGAAGAAATACAGCAGGCAATTCTAGAAAAAACTGAATAATCAAATCATAGATTACCTCTAGAAAATCATGGTTAGAGATGTGCTGGTTTTCAACGATGCATTTGATACCCCCAACATTCACAGAGATAGAATTCTGGGAATTTTTTGCTGAGTTTTCTCTATGAACCCCTGCAAATTTATAAGAAAGAAGCAAAAAGAAGTTGGAAAACAGGTATATATTCTGGCCATCTAGAAAGTGTAAGAAATAATGCCTCACTCATGAGCAAAAATAGGATTTATCTCCGGCAAAACACAATTATTCAGTACACAATTTAGAAGTGAGATTAAAATGTGTCATACCAGTTATGCAAGCAACATAGTATCCTGTTCCTCCTAGACCTTCTTCCCACTTTCCAAGCCGCAAGCGCAGGAAAAAACCATCCAGATGCAAGAGTGATATAGGGTCTTTCACTAATCTTAAGCCATTAAAGAGATCAATTATAGTTTAAATAGCAGTGGAAAAAGAGATATTCATAAAATAAAATCTAATATTTACAAAGNCTGGTATCATTTTCTGCATATTCATTGTCTCCTCTTTTCTTTCCCAGAAAACAAAAAAAATGCTTCATATAGCTCAATCCAACACTAAGTACCTCATGGATCACAATACAAGGCAACCCAAAAGGCCAACAACACCCCTCCCCCCCAAAAAAACACAAATAAAAACACAATAGTCCAAAATTGCAAGATTTAGCAGCAACTAAAATTAAAGTCCAAAGAAAATGAAACAAATTGCCAAAATNACATGGATCACAATACAAGGCAACCCAAAAGGCCAACAACACCCCTCCCCCCAAAAAAAACACACAAATAAAAACACAATAGTCCAAAATTGCAAGATTTAGCAGCAACTAAAATTAAAGTCCAAAGAAAATGAAACAAATTGCCAAAATACACACACCGCCTTGCGTAGCTTCTTGATCAAAGCCATTGGTTTCCTCTTCAGACCTCTCTGAAACCTATAATTGCATCAAAACCAGACCCAAAAAAAAAATTCAGAAATATAGACACAAATTTACCCACGAATACTAAATTTCCTGCAAATGAAAACCACTACAGAAATATAGACGTATACACAATCAATATATATTACCTTCTACGAGCCCTGGCACCCAGGAGCTTGACGAGCTCATCGGTAGACACGTCAAGAAGAGCTTCAAGATCGACGCCTCGAAAGCTGAACTTCTTGAACGTCCTCTTCTTTGGCTGTCCTGAGGCAACATCTGTCTCTACGTCCGCCTAACACACAGAAACAAAGAATACATACAATATTACATATACATGGATAGAGAGATATAGAGAGAGTGCGAGACAGTGTGTGTGTGTTTGTTGCAGAGAGAACTCAAGATGCAAACCCACCATGGCTACGAGTATGTAAATCAGACACCCTAATCTGAAGAAGCTCAATATGTTAGTCGCGCGGCTAGGGTTTTCAGGAAGATGAGACGAGTGATTGGATACTTATATATAGGTAGGGAAACAGCGAACCCAGGTCTGAAATATTGCAAAAGGAGGGCTTATGATTCTCGAAAATTGACGGGAGACCTAGTTCTTATGTGATTTAAGATTATCACCCTAATGTTTTCAAAATTACAAAAAAGTGTGTATGATTAATAGTGCAGATATATCATCACTCGATGAAAATGTATTTAAATTGACCGCTATTTTCTACCCTACCATAATGAATGATTAGCCGCAAAAATATAGTAGGAATGCGGAATACCTATCAATTTTTATATTCCTATCCACCCTATCCGCAAAAAATATATTTAAATTTATATATTTTTTTTAATAATTATAAAATTATTTGTGTAGTATAATTTATATTGTAATATTGTTATTGTTGTGAATGTTTGAGTTGCTAAAACATAGACTTATTTTTTGTATAGGTTACATGGTTTGTGGTAAACTAGTAATCTATTAGAGCAATTATAAATTTAATGTGTTTCATATGGTTTAAACTTAAAATAATTGTTATTATATTTGTGTAATAATTATGATGGATTGATGTTCATATTTTTTTGTGTTTTATTGTAATTGTTATTGTAGTTGTTTTAGATTTTAGTGTTATTTATTTTATTGTGTCGTTAGATTGATACATGTTATTTAATTGAATTATTAAAATGATCTAAAAATTAATAGCTACAAAAGTGTTTACTCGATTTCCTATCTGATTAATCGGATAAAAATATCATACTTGATCGGGTAGGATAGGCAAAGAAAAAATTCTTCCGTAAAATATCGGGTAAAAAGACAAAAAACTAAATTTTTCACCTGTAGGGTAGGGTGAACACCCCTAATTATAACTTAGATCACACAGAGAGAAGGCAAGGTAAGAGTTGAAGCGGGATCACAAAAGTGACAAAAAATTTTTTAGATTAGAAGCATTTTGAAAGCGCCATATTATATCTATACATATATATATAATATTGAAAATATATTTTAAAGTATTCAATTTTTTATGAAATATATAATAAAGACGGAAAAGTTTTAAATAACATTTTAGTAATCTTTTTAGAATTTAAGTCTTCTCTATTAAATTTTTATTTAACTTCACTTAAAAGTAGATAATTCACCATATATAGATAAGAGATTCACTTATAAATGATGGATCACACTTGAATCTATGGTAGATAATTTACCATCGAATGAAATTGAACAAAAGTGTATTAAAAAAAGATCTTATTCTATATTAGTGGTCCTATAATCTGATATAATATGTCAATTGACAACTGATACATCATTAAAATTTTTATATTATCGATCACTATAACATCANAATGGACGTATCAAATACTCAGGACAGAGGAGTAATCCGGCTATGCGGCCCTTAAATAAATTGGAGTATTGTGCAATAGGCAAATTTAATGCTACAAAGTGCAAACAGCTAGGAGGCCTAATTACCTTGAGTAATTGCTTCATTACTCTGCCAATTACAATAATTAAGGTAATTGTCTGATTACCTAAAGTAACTGACCTCATATAATTCAACAAATACAATAATCTCCTTAAAAACAACAAATGAATAGTGAAATTATGTTTAGAAGTCTTACTTCTTGAAACTTAAACCGAATATCATAACAGGCAATTCATTCCATTTTTCTCGAGGTGTATGTAGGGAGCAAACAAAGTGTTTATACAGTCTAAACAGGCAACTTATTATATGCAATAATTAGTCATGTCAACCACTTCTGAAAGAGCAGACTTTAAAAGCAGGCTGGTTCATATGGTTCACTTACTTGAGAATATCCATTCGCGATAAATGAAGCCCCCTTATAGCATCAAACATTCCTTTAGGTACATCTGAAATCTGCTTACTGCCAAACTTGCACAAAGAACTGCTGTGATTTTCTTCTAATTCCTTCTCCCTTGAACCCAGAGCAGTATTCCCCTGAACTTCTTCCGAACTTGAAATCTTTCCCTCATAGATCGTTTTTCGACTGGGACCACCGTCAATTCGACGTTTCTTACCACTGCACTTACTATGTTCACCAGCAACTTGGGGATGGCTTGCTCTTGTTTCCAGCATACCAGATTGTCTTACAACGCCTATACAAAGCTGCACTTTACTAGAACTCTGTTGATGGGTCAAAGAAGCATCATTTTTTGATTGCTCTTGCCTGCTTGAAGATGCCAAGGGACATGTAATAGCCCAATGATCATGCTGAAAACATCTGATGCACAAACATGAAGATTCTTTTGGTCCATCATACTGACTGAAGTTTCTAAGAAGATCCACCGACTCAGCTTCTCGTATCTCTGAGCAACCACGTAAATCATGGCCATTTCTGCCACAAAAGAAGCAGGTGGTAGTCGCACAAATTGCATCATCTTTTACAGCGGATGGTATGAAGTGTTTAAGGGCATCCAATCTCCTCGCAAACACAGAAGTCATCGCCTCTAAACTTTTGAGTTTTGGAGAACGTAAAATATGATTTACTTCACAAATGGACTTCTGACAATTATTTCCACTGATCCTTTTAAAGCCAAAGGAAGCCTCCATACTGGGGGCATGATTTTGCAATTCTTTACCCACAACACTAACCGGGCCTTCTGTAGGAACCCCCCTGGCCCCTAAACTTTTCGGGTTGGTGGAAAAATCAGCACAACTTTGAGTGTTAGGAACAAGCCTTGTGTAATCAGGGGAACACTTAACTGCTCCGTGTGTACTCTGGTTGAAGGTATCTAAATTTGACATTGAGCTGGATTTTTTTGGAGAAAACCGAGTAATCCACAAGCTCCCAAAACCCATGTTATGAATTGCTTTACCTTCGGATTGAGGATCTGAATTGGTTTTCTCATCCTCACAGGTCTTGCGTTTACTTAGAGAGGAACCAGAGGAGCACACTTCTTTTTTTGCCTTACTATATGCCAGGCTACCTGAGTTGTTATTGTCAGAAAACTTAAGCTTGGAGGTTTCCCAAGCGACATTATTTTCAGAAAATAGTGAGGGTTGGGTCGACAGGCCTTCTCCGTTGGCAAATGTTGACTTGTCGAACTTCTTATCTGGTACAAGAAACTTATCATTCTCCCCACAGCAGGGTATTGGAGCAATCTCAGCACCATATGTTTTGCCAGCCAACACAACTTCTCTAGGTTCTCCTGTAGAACAAGTGTCATTTGACATTCTTGCTTCCTTTGCCTTCGGATTTGTACAATACAGGGACTGAAAAATAGTTTGGAAGCCCATATTTGTGTTCCCGCATGTGATAACTTTCTGATCATGGCTCTCATGCCCAAGATTTGGATGAGCAAGGCTAAGAGCAAAAGGAGAGACCTCATCTTGATTGGACTTAGCCAAGCCCTTTACCATGTTTGCTATCCAGTTCATGAAAGAGCTATCCTGTCTGACATGAGAAGTTGAAGCAGGACTGTCTTGGATTCCTTTTTTGATTCTTTTACTCCCCAAAACCAATGGCTGTTCAAAGCTCCATCGCTTCTTTCCTTTAGTAAATAACCCAGCAGTGTTACAGCTTTCTGCACTTTCATGACTATTGTCCTCATCTTTTGATATCCTTTCCTTACTATCACCATCAGAAATAGCTTTTTCCTTGCCTTTCCTCTGACACAGAATGACCCTGCTGTTAGTTGCAGAAGCTTCAAGTGAAACAGACTTGTCCACTGGAGATCTTTCTTCTTTCTGTCCATGGGCATATTTACAAATCTGATCGCACAAATCATTTTCAGAAGTGAACTCCACCTTCCCCGTAGGGAGATCACTAGTAGAACCATGTCTCGTCATCTGATTTCTGTTCACATCTTTAATAACTAAATCCAATTCTTTGTGTCTGCTTCCTGGGGACGGCATTTCTGGCAATGGACCCTCAAAAGGCTCATACTGTTTGACGGTAGGATTTTCAGAAGCCAAAGCAACATCAGAGGCCCATTTCTGAGTGCCACCAGCAATTTCTTCAATTCTACTGCCATGATCAGTCACCCTCTTTTTATCACATTTCCAAGACAGAGGTTCAGTTATTGCCATGCCAGGACGGGATTCATTGGTTCCGGGTGGTAGAAAATTAGTTTTTTCTTTAATTTTATGATCTGCAGAAAACCCAGCACTTCAATAAGAGGTCAAGTGAAGGAAAAGCAGAAGATCCCTTTGGTTTCAATGAAAAGGCAAACAGCTGAAAGCCAACTAAATAAAGAGAACAACAAGAACATCTCCAAAACCAACCAGTCGCAAATACATTGTCAATTACATTATGCAATAAACACAAGCTACATGAGTAGCTAGAACAGTTTTTCGAACCAACTCTTTCAAGGGAAAAATACAATATGCACCTGCATTGTTTTCATTGGTGTCAGCCATACCAACTATTTGGATGTTGTTTGGGCCACTTAAACATTTTTCTTCATTGTCTCTAATACATTCATTGTCTGTAATGCATTCCTCCTTCTGACCAAAATGTTCAACAGATACTGCCTCAACAGTGTTTATTTCCTCCATTTTTCCACCAGCTCCTGCCAACAAGACCAGGGAACATAATGGAAATGCATTGAGATGGAAACTAATATAATCAAAAATTCATCATTCTACAATTAATGGACTCCCACTAACCAGGGGAAAAAGGAAGAAAGGAACACAATTAACTGTCCCGAACTCTAAGTCACATTACCTGAGTGGCGTTCATGACTTGATCCAAACCCAGTAGCAGCACTGCCTCTATGAGAATTGGCCAAACTAGCTTTATCAGAAACTCCATCATCCGCACTAAATGCTACTTTTGACATAATTACACTATCCTCTCCTATGGGTTTATTATCAGTAGTCTTCATGGATTTGATGCTCAGCATTGGTGAACGAATCATATTGCCTGGTCCCACATCCCTTAAAAGAGAGGGTTTTCTCTCAACCAAGCTGCAATCGGCACATTTCAGACTCAAACCTTCACATGGGCACCAAACTAATTCAGATAGAGGGTCAGGTACCACAAATGTCATATCCACCCTTGAGCCTGCATTTACACCTGCACCAGAATCATTGTTCAATCTTGTCCGATGGTTCGAGTAACCCAAAGCAAGTCCTAGATCGATCTCAACATTGTCCACATTCCTCATTAGTCATGTATATCCTCGGAAAGCAACTCTGAAATGCCAAATCAATCACATCAGTCTTTGCCAGGGGCCTTAACACAAATCATATCTAAAAGCAGCACAAAAGATTATTTACCATCTATTACATGGATTTAAGAGTTCTATGATGCTTAAAACCACAAATAGAACACTAAGGGGCTGCAAAGATTTTAGAGATATACTGTCAAGTGATTGCCATTGGATAACTTCTCCTTCGATTCAAGCACAAGATGAGAGATGCTTTCACTTGAAATATGTAAAAAGGATACAAACTAAGTGTAGAGCCCCCGTATATATAGTCAATGAGAGTTACAACAAGGACAAAAAGGTCAAAAGAAAAACTTAATAAAACCCTAATAAACTAGGCTGCTGCTATATCTGCAACACTCCCCCTCAAAGCTTGGCGCAAAAATGTCAACTAAGTCAAGCTTGACAACAGTGTCCCGAATAATAGATAAAGTAACAGGTTTGGTAAAAACATCCGCAACCTGATCACTGGTCCCTA
Source organism: Ilex paraguariensis (assembly GCA_963454935.2). Classification (NCBI taxonomy): domain Eukaryota; kingdom Viridiplantae; phylum Streptophyta; class Magnoliopsida; order Aquifoliales; family Aquifoliaceae; genus Ilex; species Ilex paraguariensis. The sequence continues at coordinate 202,223 of CAUOFW020004969.1, forward strand.
CGAACGATGGAGTGACAATACCACTGCTAACCTTCTCCCGAAGAAAGTGAACATCGATCTCTATATGCTTCGTCCTCTCATGTAGTACAGAGTCAGAAGCGAGCTGATTAGCAAATCGATTATCACAATATAACGTGAATGGAGAAGTCACTGAAAACCCCAATTCACCAAGAATCGATCGTAGCTAGATAATCTCACACGTGCCAAGTGTCAGTGCCTGATACTCTGCCCCTGCTGACGAGCGGGAGACAACTGTCTGCTTCTTGCTCTTCTAAGAGATAAGATGAGTCACTCGAAAAGCACAGAAGCCCGTAGTAGATTGATCGTCACATGCTTCCCCATAATCTGAATCTGAATAACAGGCTAGAGAACCGGTCTGAGATCCTAATGCATAGAACAACCCAACTCCAGGACAAGACTTAAGGTACCAAAGAATATGATAAACTGCATCGAGATGAGGCTGACACGGCCTGTGCATGAACTAACTAACTGCGAATGAAATGTCCGACCTATTGTTGGCTAAGTAGATAAGTCTACCTACCAACCTCTGATAAACTGTCGAATCTCTCAACTCTTTACCTTTAACAGTAAGCTTCAGGTTTGGAATCATGGGTGATGATGCCGGCTTGTACCCCAGCATCCCAGTGTCTGAAAGAAGATCCAAAACATAACTTTCTTTGAGAAAGGACAACACCCCTGCTGCTACAGGCAACCTCAATCCCAAGAAAGTATTGCAGAAATCCAAGGTCCTTCACATCGAAAGCCTTCCCAAGGTCTACCTTGACTTGCGCAGTCCCATAAACATCATCACCAGTAATAATAAAATCAACATATACCAAAAGGATGACACACTGTCCAGAAGTATTCCGTCAAATAAAGTAGGTATGATTAGAATGACATCTGGTGAATCCAAAACGTACGACTACATCACTAAAGCGGGAGAACCAAGCTCATGGTGACTGTTTCAGTCCATAAAGAGACTTATGCAGTCGACATACCTTTCCAGCATACTCCCCCTTACCACGAAAGCCTGGTGGTGCATCCATATAAATAATCTCGTCCAGATCACCGTGAAGAAACGCATTCTTCACATCTAATTGATGAAGAGGCCAAGAGTACTCCGCAGCCAGAGAAATAATTAACCGAACAGTAGTCAATTTTGCCACGGGGGCAAATGTAGCACCAAAATCACGACCTGGTACCTGAGTAAAGCCCTTCGCCACAAGTCTAGCCTTGTAACGATCAATAGTACCATCCGCAAGAAACTTCAGGGTGTAAACCCAGCGACAGCCAACAGGCTTCACCCCTGAAGGTAAGGAGACAAGATCCCATGTATGATTACGCTGAAGAGCGTCCATCTCTGTCTGCATGGCAAGAACCCACTGGGGCTCCCGCATAGCTTCCGAAATAGAGCGAGGAACCAGCGTATCTGATAAGGCCATAGTATAAGCTCGAAATGTGGGAGACAGATTACCATAAGAAACATAAGCAGAGATCGGATATAAAATCTTGGCGGTCCAACCATATCGATCAACTGGACGGCGATCACGCCTTGGATAACGACGCCCTAAATCACCATCCTCTACTGATAATATCTTATCAGGTAAAGTAACTGGCTCAGCACCTGTAATCTCATCAGTACTAACAACAGGTGCATCAATATGCTCAACAAACTGAGAAGTATTACCTGCATCGCCTGAGGTAGAGGGGATATCAGCAGGGTGATGAGAGCGAGGACAACGAGCATACACCTGCAAAGGAAGAGAGACTGGTAACTCTGTACTGACAGGGATGAGTGACTCCTTTGGAGGAAAAACGGATGACCCTGTAGGGATAGTGATCAATGACTCTGACTCTTGTGGTAATGGAAAATCAAAGGGAGTATCATCAACTGGAGGGGCAGACAAAGGACTGAAAGGAAAATAAGGAATATGCTCAAGAAAGGTAACATCTAGACTGTGATACATACGACGCCTAATAGGATCATAACATCGATACCCCTTAGATTGATGACAATAGCCCACAAAGATACAACGAATCGCTTTATCATCAAGTTTATGACGAGTAGGAGACCGATCCTGAACAAAACATGTGCATCCAAAAACACGAGGGGGGACCGGAAAAAGTGTCCGCTCAGGAAATAAGACCTGTAAGGGAGCCTTATGCTGAAGAACACGACTCGGCGTACGATTGCACAGAAAGGTAGAAGTCAAAACAGCAAAATGCCAATAAGATTTTGGTACCCTCATGCCTCTAAGCAGACAACGTACCATCCCTATCAAACTCCTATTTTTCCTCTCAGCAACACCATTTTGCTCAGGAGTATATGGACAAGTGAGTTGCTGAAGGATACCCTGAGAAGAAAGGTGAGACACTAAAGCATCAGACACATATTCTTTGGCATTATCCGAACGAAGAGCACGAACAATGACATCGAATTGTGTCTTAATCATCTGTAAAAACTGAGTGATTATAGGGAGCACATCAGACTTCCTATGCAAAAGGTAGACCCAAGTACAACGGGTATGATCATCTATAAATGTCACATAATATCTGGCACCTGACAGAGCAGTAACGGGAGAGGGTCCCCAAATATCAGAGTGTATTAGGTCAAATGGCTTGGGTGACTGGTGCATGCGAGGAATATAATTGGCCCTAACATGTTTTGATAGGGAACAGATAACGCAATCAAGTTTACCACCAACACAAGCATTACTCAAAGCAGGAAACAACATACATAAATATTTAAAATTTGTATGTCCAAAACGGTCATGCCACAATTGAACAGTTTGTGACGAAAAATCATAACGACAACTACTAGGTAAAATACTAGCATGCAAGCTAGGAACAGAAAAAGACAAAGCAGGTGCAGGTGAAGGAATTGGTGAAACTGGAGATGGATTGCCAAGATAATACAGTCCATCTTTCTCATGTCCCTTGATAATAATCCTCCTGGTACTCAGGTCCTGCAAATAACACGAATCAGATAAGAATACAACCGCACAGTGAAAATCTCTGGCTAACTGATGTACAGATAATAGATTCATGGCCAACTTTGGCGCATGAAAAACCGAATGTAATGTAAGGCCATCTGGGAGACGGACTGTACCCCTACTAACAATAGGGGCATGTGTTCCATCTGCTAACTGAACTTGTGTATGTAACGGCTCGTCAAAAGTGGTGAAGTGATGGGCCTCACCTGTCATGTGACCATTCGCACCCGAGTCCAACATCCAAAGGGGAGATGAACTGGCACAAGCGTGAAAGGCACGAGATATACCTGTAGTGGTGACAGCAGCAGTAGTCAGACTCTGAGAAGTCAGAGCAGACATAAGTATATCTAATCGGGAAGTGATAGCATCCATATCACTTTGCCAAGGAGGAGCAGTAGCAGGAGTGGCGGTAGTGGGCGGTGGTACCTCAGCAATAGCAACAGTACGGCTGCGAGAAGGTGGCTTAAGCTCTGGATGGAGCTTCCAGCAAGTAGCCCTGAGATGTCCTGGTCGGCCACAATAATCACATTGACGGGAATCCCCCCGTCTGCGCTGATCTGGGGCGCCCTGACGGCGCTGGTCTGAGCGTTGCCTATCCCTGACTAAGGATCCTGAACGGGACCCTACAGCAGCTGCAAGGGCCATCTGGTCAGCCGAAGGAGTCAAAGCCGCAACTGGAAGTGATGCAATACGAACTCGACGCTCATGCTGCTCAATCATCCCATATACCTCATAAAGAGAAGGAAGTGTCAACATCGACAAGATCTGAGAACGAGGTCCCTTAAACTCATCACGAAGCCCCATAAGGAACTTGTGAATCCTATCCTCCTGTTCTCGAGTATGCAAGAATGCTGCTCCCTCGGGCTTTATCCTTGAAATAGCAGCAAGAGGACGTAGAGTCTCATACTCAAGCCAGCACTGGGTCAAATAGCCATAATAATCCTGAACGGTCATATCTCCCTGTCGAGCATATGAGAGCTCCTAAGAAAGCTCATAAACACGAACTCCCCGTCCTGACTGAGAAAACATCTCTGATAATGCGCTCCATAGCTTCGGAACAGAGCTATGAAACTGGTGAATCCTGCAAACAGATGGCTCCATCGAGCCAAATAACTATCCAAGAATGGCGCAGTTCTCAGAGAATCGCACAGAATATCCAGGGTCGGCATCAGCTGGCTTTGGGTGAGATCCCGTCAGCCAACCAAGCTCCCCTACACGGCCTAAGAAAAGCTGAAATGAGCGAGACCACTCAGCGAAGTTACAACCATTCAACAACTATGCCATAACTTTCTGAGAGATCATGCCCGGTAGTGCTGGTAATGCAACTGTGCTAGTAGGTACTGTATGTTGGTCAAACATAAAAATGGAAGTACCCATGGATGTCTCAACGATAGAGGTGTCAACAGTAAGGGTCACAAGTCCCTCAGTAGTAGTAGTCATATCAACAATAATACTAGAGCACCCGTGACAGAAAAAACAACTCTAAGATAAATAGAGGGATAAAATAAGGGAGAACAATATACCTCCAGTCGAATAGTAGCAACAGATAAAGAAGGTCCAAAAAACTCCCAAATAATCATGTCACGGTGCTCAGAAATCCAGTAAATATAAATAATCTACTGCATCAAGAGTAAATCAACAGACGGAGAAAAAGAGGATTCAACCGCTCATAAAAAAATCCTAGATACACTGTGGTGAAGAGTGCAAAGGATGAACAGTGGGCTGGGTTTATTGGTGGGCAGTGGGCTGGGAATGGATTTAATATGTCGGTGGGGTGTATGTTGTTTCGGCTGAGTATATTAAGTATATTGTTTCAGCTAGGTTTATTGCTGTGAAAAGCAGGCAATGTATTGGGTATTGGGTATTTCGACAGGCAGTGTGGGTTTGTGAAGTCGGTGGAACTAGGATGAAGTAGTCCTCTATATGTTTCAGTGGAGTATGTTCTGGTATATGTTTGGTGGGCAAACATAGGCAGTCGGTGCTGGGCATTTGGGCTATTGGTGGGTATGTGGCAATCGGTGCTTTTGGTGCTTGCTTACTAGGTGGCTGTCGGTGGGTATGTATGTGGGATATGTGCTCAGGGGTTGGGTTTCAGGTAAGGAGTTGGCTTTGTGGGTATATAGCAGTCGGTCGGTAATGGGTATAACAGCAAAGGCAGTCGGTGCTGGGAGTTGGCTTTGCTTTGTGGGTATATGGTTTTTGGCTTTGTGGGTATATGGCTTTGTGGTTAGCAGTGGTTTTTGTCGCCGGCAGTGGGCTGGCTTTTTTTTTTTTGTTTTTTTTTTTTTTCGATGGAGAGGCTGTCGATGGTGGTAGTAGGGAAGGTGACGAAGGTTAGGGCTAAGGTTAAGGTTAGGATTAGGGTTAGAGATGGAGGTTAAGCTCTGATACCAACTTAAAATATGTAAAAAGGATACAAACTAAATATAGAGCCCCCGTATATATAGTCAATGAGAGTTACAACAAAGACAAAAAGATAAAAAAAAAAAAACTTAATAAAACTCTAATAAACTAGGCTGCTGCTATATCTCCAACACTTTCCAACCTATACTCACATATGGATTCACAGAAAGCATATACCACAGATGAAATCACACGCCATTTAGTACATGAGATGACTTATATTCTTGTCATAGTTCTTAATTTATCAGTTTCTTTCTTTTTGGGGTCTTGTGAAAAAAGATATGGTCTACCACTCCAAAAGGGTTGGTGGTAGGAATATGAGTATATCTATCTTGAGCAGTCTTCTCTTCTCTCTCTCTCTCTCTCTCTCTCTCTTTACCGGTGAACATTTGCAATTCAGTATTAATTATTAATTATGGGGTTTGTGATATTGGCTTAATTCAATACTAAAGTACCCAAAGTCCCGAGCGTGAGAACATGGGTTCAAGACTAATGACATCAACTTTCATTAAATATGGTAAATGTGAGTTGGAGGGATTGAAAATAAGTGGGTGAAACTATATTAAGGTTTACCAATTTATTTTTGGCATTAGTTTATAATTAGACCTTACTTCTTAGGGTTCAGTAGGTCTTCATTTATTTAGGATTATATATACAGATTATAGTATTGCCTTGGAAATGTTCCACCTTTTTTTTGGTTCTAACTGATTTCATAGCATTCCTTTTCTTATTCATCTTCTTCTTATCTTGCATCAATTTGTACAAGTGCCAGTGAGGTTTTAATCATCGTCTCGTCTTCTTCCCTAGATTGTCATTTCATCTTTGCCATCCCCACCCTGGGCTGTTGTCATCATTATCATCCATCTCAGAAACATTTCCGTGGATTCTCCAAAGTCCCAAGAGAGCCTGATCACTATCTACCTCAATCTGTGTCTATACTGCCCTCATTATCATCATTGCAATCACTGTTTACAGTCGCCATCACCCATCGATGGAAACCTCCATCGTCTGTCCACCACTAAAGACTTGCGATCAAGCTAGATTTGGGTGGGACTATTTCCACCCAAAACATACCATTCTCAATCCACCCCAAGATATCCAGTCCCAAACCCACCCCCACTGAACTCTCTAATACGAGAACTAATATGCTAACCCCTTTCTATACCTACCGTATTAATTACAAAGTCCATCCCAGTAGGATGTTAAATATACTCCTAACCTAATTATATTGAAACATAAGTACTAAATGGGACACCATAAGGAGTTTGTGATGCCCTCAAAGGGGGTCTCTCTCCCTCTCCCCCCCCCTCTCTCTCTCTCTCTCACTCACACACACACAAATGTTGCCTGACCAACAGCAATTTCATGATTAGTATGCAGAATTGAACTTTCCTTTTTGATTGAGGTTCAAAGACGAGTTCTAATTTTGATTAGGGGCCTTGTATGTATGGTTTGGTTTATCATTTTTAGGGATGGGAGAGTGACTCCGGCAGTTTGAGGGGTTCTTTTAAGGAGTTTAGGTGGAGCTTTTGGTCATATCACACTTAAAGAACCTTCCTTGGAACTACATTGTGAATGTTCTTTAAATTGTTAAGATTGATAAGAGTAATATACTAAAAGCTTGTTTTTTGTAGTGAAACTCATTTTATTAATTAATAGAAATTTGTTCTTTCCAATTTATTGAGAATTTACATGGGCAAAATGTTTACAGTATATTTCATATATGGTATGCATGTATGTCTTATATTTTACATTGTAGATAATCCGGTGTGTAGAGTTTGGCTTATGCATAGAAGACCAGATTATCTAATCCTTGTATAATAGGAGTATATGTTCACAAACATAGATGAAATTGGATACACTATCAGTATAATTGTAGCATAACATTCTGGCATAATCTGTCTTAACTAAATGAGATTGTTTGATGTCTTGAATTATTGCACTAGTACACTTTGTATATTAAACAAACCCATGTTGAGGTTATTATTTTTTACTGATTCAATAACATAATAAATATCTCATGATTATTATGATTATTTATACTCTTAATCCCGATATATTTAATTGTCACGTGCATATAATGTTTGTCATTTTAATTCATCAAAGAGTGAAATTCATATTGAGTCAATAAGCTCCGTGAATTGTGTAAAACTCAAGCATGCATGTGTACAAAAAAAAAAAAATAGGAAAATATTTTTATATTGCATGTTTTATCAGGTATGTAACTAAAATTAAAATTAAAGAAAAATCAAATTTGAGTTATTTACGAAAATGCCATTGCATGACATTTCCTTCCAAGCTGCTCCCTAGCTACACCAAGAGGCCCCCCATCACTCTGCAACACTCTAGAAGGTTTGAGAGACTGCTGAAGGCTTCTACTGATTGTGTGGATCAGTTAGAATTAGTGGGAAGAGAGAGAAGTTAGAGAGAGAAAAAGAAGGTGTTAGGAGCAAATTTGTGGAAGAGGCTATGTNTGATTGTGTGGATCAGTTAGAATTAGTGGGAAGAGAGAGAAGTTAGAGAGAGAAAAAGAAGGTGTTAGGAGCAAATTTGTGGAAGAGGCTATGTCAAACGATTAGAGGTATGGTACTAGGCTAATTTGAGGGCTACGAATCTCCTGGTATCATTAAAATTTCATATCATGTACTACAATTGCTCGAATTCATATTTTAAATTTTCGGATTCCAGATTTTTATGAAATGGGTTTTTGAGATTGAGGTCATTTTGGTTAAATTGGTTGGCATGACTGTGTTAAGGGGAGATAGAGGAGTACTTTAGTGGTGATTTCAACGCTTGCCATGGTCGGAGGTGGTGGGGGTGGTGGTGATGAAATTTCGGCAATGATGGGTTTTTTATCTCTTGGTTTTGGCGTGTTAAGCTTCGGAGGGAAGGTTGTTCTTAGCTAAAATGGACCTTAAGAATCCATTGGTGACCCTAGAAATGAATTTAGAAGTGGTTAAAATGGTTAAAATGCAAGTTCCAGGTCTGCTCATAAATTAAAAACCTTATTTTTGGTTAACTTTGACCAGTTTTTTTGATGGGTTTAAACTTAATTCAAAGCTTGAGAATTATAGGGTTTATTAGAGTAATGTGTGGTGACTGTTTAGGTTCAAAAATTTGGTGAAAAGGTGTACTGATTAGGGAGAAATAAGGGTGAGATGTAGGGGGTTAGAGCTGGTAGGAGGAACCTAAGATTTTGGTCAAGGTGACCAAAAAAGAAGATGGAGGAAGAGGAGGTACACCAGTGCACCCCGACAGCGCATGAGGGAGCGTCCGACCTCTGGTTGGTGCCAAAAATTCCATAATATCCGTGTAGAGATCTCGATAAAATTTTAAATCGATCCGACGACCGAATCAAAATGAAGATTAAAATGATTGTTTTGGCCTTTGGGGCCAATTTGACTGAGTTTTTTGGTATTTTGAAAAAATAAATTTTATATTCATTCTTAGGTAGGTTAATTGAGTGTGCATGAAATTTCATTGAAAAAATAACATCATCTTATTTTTTGCTATTTCGGATCAAAAAGCAACGCAAGTTAGGATTTCTCAATTCTGGATCAGTCGAAACTTTTCAAATTTATTTTAAAATCATGTATTACATTATTTATGAATGTTTAACATTTTAAAACTTATGATTGATTATTTTGAATTTGGACTGAAAATCACGAATTTGGATTAGAATTTTGAGTGCGATAACACATAGTGGTCTAAAACGATACATTTGGCTGTATATAATGAGATGTCTAATTCCTTTTAAACTAATTGTAAATGCACATAGATTGAGTGGTAATAAAGGTTTACGTTCTAATTTGAGGTTGTAGAGTATACTCATCGAGTTCGTAAACGTTTGAGGGGTCGGTTGNGTCACCGAGTTCGTAAACGTTTGAGGGGTCGATTGGTCTTCAGACTTTGAGTACTAAAATTAAGTTGTGGTGAATACGAAACGTGACAANCTCATCGAGTTCGTAAACGTTTGAGGGGTCGGTTGGTCTTCAGACTTTGAGTACTAAAATTAAGTTGTGGTGAATACGAAACGTGACAAAACATATTCATGTGCATTGATTTGCATTAGTTAAGCAATTTTTTATTCGATACTCATTCATCCATGTGTTTAACTGTTAGGGTTGGAGGCTACTACCTCGGTTACACATAGGGATCGACAATAAAAAAAAAAAGTATCTGTCAGCAGTAAAGGTAAAGTATACTGCTTCACAATATTTGAAAATAAAAGTATATGATATATCAAGTTTATTCTCTTGTATGTGAGAAANAGTTACACATAGGGATCGACAATAAAAAAAAAAGTATCTATCAGCAGTAAAGGTAAAGTATACTGCTTCATAATATTTGAAAATAAAAGTATATGATATATCAAGTTTATTCTCTTGTATGTGAGAAATCAATTTTACCGAATTGATTTGAGTTGAGGTGCTTAAACTATAGATCAAATGTGTTTTTATAAAAAACTTGTGATTTGAGTATTATCTACTATACCAAATTGTTGATAACTTGACATAATTTTCGTGTTGATTTGGATACTGCGTAATTGTCGTGAGACATCTTAACATTGCTTAAATATTGTAAATAGTCTGACATTACTTATATGTTATTGTTTGACTCGCTGCTTATGTGGATATTTACTATTTTGATATATGAGGTTGATTTGAGTTTCAAAGTGAGTTGAGTTCACTTTGATTATGATTTGCGAGTTATGAATATCTTTTGGGTAAAATTATATTTGATCCATATTTTTGTTTTATTTCCTTTGATTATCATATTCAATACACTCAAAAAAATTAATGGTTTCAAGATGCCGAAGCTTAGAATGAGGTCCACTACTGCACTAATATGGTAGAGATGGAATTCCTAATCTTTTATTTTGATAAAAACGACATTGTTGTGCACTATGTTATACAATTTTCTGTTTTGATTGTGGCATTAGGTGGCATTATTGATTTTTAAATGCATTACTGCATTACAAACGCAGGTATCGCCACATGTTGAGTTACACTTTTATATCTGGGAAGCCAAAGAGGGTCTCTCATGATGGGATATAACAAATTGGGAGACAATGTTATTTGTATGATAAAAATAAATTATTAAAAAAAACCACGTCCTAATATTTAAATGGATTGATGATATCCCCTTGAGGAAGCTCATAAGTTGTCCATGTCAAATTCTGCATGTGAATTTAATTATTCGACATGACAAATAAGTTTAATGGTAAAGTCCCAATAAATAAAAAAAGTCAGTTAAATATAATTGTCAATAATTTATTTAATTGATGGACATCTGCAATCTTAAACATGGAGAGATTATTAAACATATAATAATAAAGAGCTCGAATATAATTTTGAGATGAGGCTCAAGAGATCAATAATAAGTTTTTAGTGGACTAACTTATTATTAATGGGTTGAACATAGAAATCCTAGGCCTATTGGAAACCCAGTCATTATTTCTCCTTAGAGTTTCTGTCGTAACCTATATATAGACGTCTAGGCTCTCTAAATCAACATCAATTCTAGTGTTATTTAAGGCGAAAAGTGAATCAAAACGAACCGGGCTCCTGAAGGCCTAGGCGAGAAGCGAGAAGCAAAACGAGCGCTTCATTAAAGCGAAGCGAACAATATAAAAAATAAGCAAATATTTTAATTTCATACTTTGATTACTCCTAAATATTCAAATTTTAACTATACAAATACAAAATATTTAAATGCAATCAAAATAATAAATATCAACATATTTTAAATAGACAAAATATTAAATATTAAACAATATTGTACTCTAAAAATAATCAATTTACATAGTCACGTCATCTAAATGTAAAATTAACAAATGTGGGTTCAACTTCCACCGTGATTGATTAATATCACCACTAAACAAAGNCAATATTGTACTCTAAAAATAATCAATTTACATAATCACGTCATCTAAATGTAAAATTAACAAATGTGAGTTCAACTTCCACCGTGATTGATTAATATCACCACTAAACAAAGCACTCACAAATTAATTAATCAAATTGAGCATATAACAAATTGATTAATCAATTTGATTAACCAAACAAATTGATTAACAAGAGCATTCACATCAAAACAAAGTGTTCAACATTATCTAATCATAATAAGACATGTTGTCATATGATACTGTTACACGAATCAATCAATTTATTTTATATATATACACATATAACATTATCTCTGCTAGGGTTTGGTTAATGTTAAAGAAGGAGGAGGAGGAAGGGGAAGGGGAGGAGGAAAAAATAAAAAAACTGCAGGTAGGCGTTCGCTTTTCTCGCCTGGCTCGCTTCTNACATATAACATTATCTCTGCTAGGGTTTGGTTAATGTTAAAGAAGTAGGAGGAGGAGGGGGAAGGGGAGAAGGAAAAAATAAAAAAACTGCAGGTAGGCGTTCGCTTTTCTCGCCTGGCTCGCTTCTTCACTTCGTCGCTTAAGCTCGCTTTTTCCTCACTTTACTTAACCTCGCTTCGACTTGAATGTTCAAGGCTCGCTTTTCATAACATTGATCAATTCATTACTCACATTTTGAAAAAAGCTAAGAGAGAACAAAAGTTTGGAAGTTCTTGCAGCCCACACTGCACCCGAATTTTTGACNGCTTTTTCCTCACTTTACTTAACCTCGCTTCGACTTGAATGTTCAAGGCTCGCTTCTCGCCTAGGCTCGCTTTTCACAACATTGATCAATTCATTACTCACATTTTGAAAAAAGCCAAGAGAGAACAAAAGTTTGGAAGTTCTTGCAGCCCACACTGCACCCGAATTTTTGACGTTTAGGAATATACAACAAAAGATTGTGAGGTTTAACGAGCTACCTTCTGTGTCTATCTTCTGTTTTCTANACGTTTAGGAATATACAACAAAAGATTGTGAGGTTTAACGAGCTACCTTCTGTGTCTATCTTCTGTTTTCTACGTCCGTGCTGAGACGAGATCAAACCAAAACGAACTCGAAGATAAACCCTAATTCCGCCTTGTAGGGTTTTTTAAAGAAAATTTTTGTATTCAATACGTACGTGCAGTCAATGATTCTCGAGATTTCCGTTCCAATAAAGATACCATGAGTGAATAAGTAGTTCTCATAGTATTGGTGTCTCTCCCATTATGTAATGTCCAGGCTAATAAATAGGAAAGACAAACCTACATTTCTCATAATATGAACAAGTTTATATAGACATTCAAAATAAATATTAATCAAGCGTAGGAGTTACATATTGATATAGCACATGTAGGATGATGACAATTGCAACTAACATATCAGTAACAACGTTATTTATGATCCAATCGGTAGTTTCTTTCATAAAGTTTATTAAAGTACATGGGTTTGTGAGATGGGGAGGGAAAAGAAATCCTTAGGATCAGAAGATGTGGGGGTGGGAAAAGTATAAGTTTGGAGTATATATAGTGATTTGGAATAAAATATATTACGATATTAATCTAGTAGGTGTGGAGTGAAGTGGGATTAGTATTACATTATAGAGGTTAATGTGGTGCTTGTAGGGTTCATTTTAGTAATTTAAGACTTTGTTGGGCTTCTTTCAATAATTTGAAGAACTCCATCTTGGTGTTCATAATTATATAAATATAATTAACTAATCCATAATCAAGGGAAATCAATAAAGCAACATATGATCTCAGCAATTAATTAATTAATAAACACTCAACAGGTTTGGGAAACTGATCACTTTTAGTATTTTCAATCAAACATTAGCTTGTATCTGTTAGAGTATTAATACTAAGGGTAGTTTAGGCATTTTTTTTATGATGTGTTGCCCTATTATATAAGACTTACTTTGTGTATTTCTTGTCTTGTGTTGTTCATTGCAAACTTGCTTTTAGTCTAATAATATAATCACTCTCTTCTCTATTCTCATTGATTAATTCTATCATGGTATCAGAGTAAATACGGTTCTAAGGGATGTGAACAGTACCGAAAATACTGTTCACGTGCTGTGAACAGTGCCGAAGTTACTCTTCACTTGCTGTGAACGATACCAAATGAATTTCTGAATGAAAACAGGGGCTGATGTCATCAAATCGAAACAGTAGAGACCACCATCCTATTTGATTTTGCATGGGTTTCACCAAGGTACCGTTGATAATCCTGATTCGAGCCATTTAGAGTGGATTTGGTTTGATATTTGGGCAGAATCAGCACTCGGCAAGCGGTACTGCCCTTGTTTCTTTGTCTTGTGCCCCCGTTTCTTGTCTTGGAGGGAGGTTAGTCTGGTTTGTTGGTTTGCTGCTACTGTTTTGTTTTCTCCTAGCTTCCTAGCTTGCTACGCAATTTGTGTTGCTAGTTTGTCTTGGTGGTTGTTCCATTGTTGGTGATCCTTTGTTGGGCTATTTGATTTTCTGGGCAGTTTGGTTGTGGCTTCTGCAGCAGTGTTCCTGCTTTGTTGTTGATTGATATTTGGAGTTATTGATTTATTTGGTGGCTGCTGGGTTTTGACTGTGGATTTTTCTTTTGGTGTTATTGTTTTATTTGGTGGCTGCTGGGGTTTTGACTGCTTTGATTTTGATACAATGGCAAATGAAAATTCAGATTCACTTCAAGCCATCAGTGTGAGATTAATAGGTGAAAATTATGTTTATTAGGCTTATGTTATGAAAAGAAATTTAATGGAAAAAGATATGTGGAATTATATTAGTGGTGTTGCACAGGCTCCAACTGATATTAAGGCTGAAAATTATGTTAATTTGAAGACTACTTGGGATATCAACAATACAAAAATATATCTCAGTTGATCAAACTATTGGGGTTCATCTATCCAAGTTTAGCACAGCTAAGGAAATTTGAAATTATTTAGCCACACTTTTTGTCCAGTCTAATTTTGCAAAGAGGAATCAGCTTAGAGCATGAGATTCGAGATGCGCGTCAAGGGGACAAAAATATACAAGAATTTTACTCAGTTATGACCGACTTCTGATATTAGTTAGCACTTACTGAACCTACTGAGTTGAACACTAATCTAACATATCGGACCTTCAGAGAGGAACAGAGATTGGTGCAATTCTTGATGGCCCTAAGAGATGATTTCGAGGTACTTCGTGGTTTCATTCTTCATCATCACCCACTCCCCTCAGTGGTGCAGTTGTTAATGAGCTCTTAGCTGAAGAGTTTCGCCTTGAAACCTTTTCTGGAAATGGCCTTCTTCCACTGCCAAATTAGACTGTGTTAGTTATTCCTTCCAAAGTGACCTCTAATTCTCAAAATAAATATCAAGGTCGAGTTGCTTCTGATGAGTGTAACTCCTGTCGTGAAAAAGGCCACTGGAAGGCTCAATGTCCAAAGTTGATGAACAAGAATATACGAGGGTCTCAAAAGTCCAGAGATCGTCATACAGCAGCCGTAGCACCACTAGTGGATGAGTCAGCCTCATCAGCTCCTAACTTGACTATGCTTGCAGATCAGCTACAGATGTTTCTCTCTCTTCATCAGTCTGGTGCTCTTACAATTTCTCCCACTATAGGTTCATTCAACTTAGGTCCTTCAGGTATACCTCGCACCGCCTGGATTTTTGACTCAGGTGTCATACATCATATGACCAGTGACTCTTCTTTGTTTGCATCTATTGTTTCTCCTCCATCTTTATTTGTCCTTACTGCCAATGGTTCTCAAATGTCATTAGCTGGTGTTAGGACAATTATTTCTTCCAACCTTACCCTTTCAGATGTCTATTATATTCCTCAACTTACTTTTAATCAATCAATTATTTGATTCTGATTTTTTGGTTCATTTCTCTTCCTTTGGTTATGTTGTGTAGGATTCACGGTCCAAGAAGCTAATTGGGACAAGCTGTAGAAAAGGCAGGTTATATGTGTTGGAGGAGCTTCATGTCCCAGATGTTGATGTTGCTGCTTCTATTGTTGATTTACCTTCATTTCGTTTGAGTCCAGAGTCATCTAGTTTTTACTTATGGCATTCTCGTCTTGGTCATGTTTCTTATTCTCGTTTAAAATTTTTAGCTTCGACTGTTTGTTTGGGTAATTTAGCAAATCATAACATTTCTGATTGTAGTGAATGCACGTTGACTAAATTTAGTGCATTGTAATTCAATAAAAGTGTTACTTGTTCTCTTACACCATTTGATCTTATTTACTCTAATCTATGGGGACCGGCTCCTATTCCTACACAAAGAGGGTCCAAATATTATGATTCATTTATTAATTATTACACGAGGTATTGTTGGGTATTCTTAATGAAACGTCAGTCTGAATTCTTTTCCATCTTCACAACATTTCGTAACATGGTACGCGCTCAATATTCCACAGTCATTAAATGTTTTCAGTGTGATCAGGGAGGTGGATATACTCTTACTTCTTTTCATGATTTGTTGAATTCTGATGGTATACTTTATCAATCCTCTTGCACTGACACACCTGAGCATAATGGTGTTGCCGAACAAAAACACCGTCATATTCTAGAGACAACACGTTCTCTTCTTTTATCAGCACATGTTCCCAGCTCATTTTGGGGGGAAGCAGTTTTGACAGCAGTTCATTTGATCAACACCATTCCTACTATTCTCACCTCTAAAGTCTCTCCATTTGAAAAGTTACGTGGTAAGCCGCCTAACTATTTTTCTTTACGTGTGTTTGGTTGTACCCGCTTTGTTTTGCTTCCTAGTATTTTTCGTACCAAACTTTCTGCCTGTTCAACTTTATGTGTATTTCTTGGTTATGGTGCGAGTCAAAAAGGGTATCGTTGCTATGATCCCGTCACCCACAAACTTCATGTCTCTCGTCATGTTGTTTTTATGAAGCATATTCCTTTCTTTTCAATTCCATCTAGTTCTTAGTCATTGAATAAATCTGACCTACTATATATTGATCCCTTTCCTACTAATGTTCCTCATGACATATATGTTAGTGATATACCTGTGTCAAATTCTTCATCTTCTGAGCCGACTATTACTCGTTCTCCTATTGTGCATACATATGTTCGCAGGACTCCAGCTATCTCCTCTCCGAATGCAATGCCTCCTCTTTCTCCTTTGACTACAAAATCAGGTTCAAACATTGTAGATTATACCCCACGTTATCCTCAACACTCTCGCAAATGTCCAGACAGGTTTGATTGGAGTAATACTTGTTATTCTTCTGACTTTTGTTCTTTTCTTACTTCTATTCATTCTCTATCTGAACTCACCTCCTAGAAGGAGGCTTTACTTGATCCACTTTGAAAACAGACTATGGATGAGGAGTTGTCTGCCTTACATAAGACCAGAGCTTGGGAGCTAGTGCCTTTACCGCCTGGTAAACGCACCATTGGTTATAAGTAGGTTTATAAGATAAAAACCAAGTCGGATAGTTCTGTTGAATGATATAAAGCTCGATTAGTAGCCAAGGGGTTTGCCCAAGAAAATGGTCTAGATTATGATGAGACTTTTGCTCCTGTTGCCAAGATGACTACTATTCACACCATGATTGCAGTTGCTACCATTCAACAATGGAGTTTGTCTCAAATGGATGTGAAAAATGCATTTTTACATGGAGATTTAACTGAAGAGGTTTTTATGACACCTCCCCATGGATTATCTTATAATTCTGGTCAAATATGTCGACTTCATCGTGCCTTATATGGTCTTAAACAGACTCCTAGGGCATGATTTGCCAAATTTTCTTCAGTTATCTGTGACTTAGGTTTCACGCCAATGACCATGATTCTGCTCTCTTTTTACGGTCTACTTCCTCAAGTTCTATTATTCTCTTACTATATGTTGATAATATGATTATTACGGGTGATGACACTGTTGGTATATACTTATTGAAAACCCAGTTACAGGACCATTTTGAGATGAAAGATTTGGGACAGCTTAGATATTTCTTGGGTATTGAGATTGCTTCCTCTCCTAAAGGATATCTTCTCTTTCAGTCCAAGTATGTTTCAAATGTTATTCAACGAGCTCATTTATCAGATAATCGGACAGTTGACACACCTTTAGAGCTCGATGCTCGTTATTCTTCGTATGACGGTACTCCCTTGCCTGATTCAACCCTCTATCGAACTATTGTTGGGAGTTTAGTATATCTTACAGTCACTCGTCCGGATATCTCTTATGTTGTTCACATTGTGAGTCAATCTGTTGCCTTACCCACCACCATTCACTGGACTGCTGTTCTTCGCATTCTTCGATATCTCCGTGGTACTCTACATCAGAGTTTACTATTTCCTCACTCTTCATCTATGGAACTCAGGGCTTACTCTGATGCTGACTCAGTTGGTGACTCTATGGATCGCAACTCTACCACTGGTTTCTGTCTATTTCTTAGTGTTGGAGATATAACAACCTAGTATATTAGGGTTTATTAAGTTTTTTCCTTTTTATCCTTATTGTAACTTTCACTGACTGTATATATGGGAGCTCTACACTTAATTTGTATTCCATTTTACATATCTCAAGTTGGTATCAGAGCCTAACCTTAACCCTAGCCTTCATCATCTTCCCTACTGCCACCATCGACAGTTTCTCCACCGACAGAAATCAGAAATCCACCGACAAACCCAGCCCTCCAACAACAACCTACTGTCGGCGACAAACAACCCAATAACATACTACTGCCCAGAAATCAAAACCCACAAACGGCACCGACTGCCATCCAGCCACCGACATCCAGCCACCGACAAACCCAGCCCTCCAGCGACAGCCTACTGCCAGTGACAAACAACCCAATAACATACTGCTACCTAGAAATCAGAACCCACAAACGGCACTAACTGCCCACCAAAATCCCACCAAACCCAATAGATTCCAACCAAGGCACCGATACCCACCATATCACCGACTGCCCACCATATAACCGACTACCCAATACATCCCACCAAACCCAATAGATTCCAACTAATATAAATAAAACACAAATTGACCACCTGACCCAGCATCCCAGTATCCCTTAAACCCAAACCCAAAATACCAACATATCAATCCAACTACCATACTGCTGCCATGTTCGACTAGAGCTTCGTGTTTTACCTTTGTGCGCTACGTTCTTTGTCGTAGTGTTGCCATCTCTTTGCGCTACGTTACTCCTTTTTTCGACCTTTTGAAAAAGGGTTGAATCCTCTTATCCGATGATCTGCTCTTGATGCAATAGATCTGTTATTTATATTTTCTGGATTTCTGGGTACCATGACCTACTTATTTGGAAGCTTCTGAACCTTTTTTATTTGTCGCTACTGTTCGACTGGAGATATATTGTTCTCCCTTATTTTATCCTTTGATTTATCTTAAGAGTTATTTTTTCTATCACGGGTGCCGTAATATTGTTGTTGATATGGCTACTATTGTCGGACTTGAGACCCCTACTATTGACACTTCTACCGTTGAGACATCTATTGGTACTTCCCCTTTTATGTTTGACTAGTATACAGTACCTACTGGCACAATTACATTACCAGCACTACCGGGCATGATTTCTCAGAAAGTTACGGCACAGTTGTTGAATGGTCGTAACTTTGCTGAGTGGTCTCGCTCATTCCAGCTTTTCCTAGGCCGAGTAGGGAAGCTTGGTTGGCTACCGGGATCTCACCCAAAGCCAGCTGATGCCGACCCTGGATATTCTGCGTGGTTATCTGAGAACTGCATCATTCTTGGATGGTTATTTGGTTCGATAGAGCCATCTGTTTGCCGAATTCATCAGTTTCATAACCCTGTTCCAAAGTTATGGAGCGCATTATTAGAGATGTATTCTCAGTCAAGACGGGGAGTACGTGTTTATGAGCTTTCTCAGGAGCTCTCATATGCTCGGCGGGGAGATCTGACCATTTAGGATTGTTATGGTTATTTGACCTAGTGATGGCTTGAGTATGAGACTCTACGTCCTCTTACTGTTATTCCGAGGATAGAGCCCTAGGGTGCAAAATTCTTGCATACTCGCGAGCAGGAGGATAGGATTCATAAGTTCCTTATGGGGCTTCGTGATGAGTTTGAGGGACCTTGTTCCCAGATCCTGTCAATGTTGACACTTTCTTCTCTTTATAAGGTACATGCGATGATTGAGCAGCATGAGCGTCGTGTCCGTATTGCATCACTTCCAGTTGCTGCCTTGACTCCTCTGGCTGATCATATGATCCTTGCAGTTGCTGCAGGGTCTCATTCAGGATCCTTAACCAGGGGTGGGCAGCGCTCAGACTAGCAACGTCAGGGTGCCCCAGATCAGTGCAGACAAGGGCATTCTCGTCAGTGTGATCATTGTGGCCGATCAAGACATCTTAAGACTGCTTGCTGGAAGCTCCATCCAAAGCTTAAGCCGTATCCTCGCGACCGTACTACTGTTATTGTTGAGGTACCACTACCTACTACTGTTACTGCTCCTCCTTGACAGAGTGATATGAATGCTATCACTTCCCGATTGGATATACTTATGTCCGCTCTGACTTCTCAGAGTCCGACTATTGCTGCTGCCACCATTACAGGTATACCTCATGCCTTTCATGCTTGTGCCAGTCCGTCTCCCCTTTAGATGCTGGACTCGGGTGCGAATGATCACATGCCAGGTGAGGCCCATCACTTCACGACTTTTAACGAGCAGTTACATACACAAGTTCAGTTAGCAGATGGGACACATACCTCTATTGTTAGTAGGGATACAGTCCGCCTCCCAGATGGCTTTACATTACGTTCAATTTTTCATGCGCCAAAATTGGTCATGAATCTATTATCTGTACATCAGTTAGCCAGAGATTTCACCGTGTGGTTGTGTTCTTATCTGATTCGTGTTATTTGCAAAACTTGAGTACCAGAAGTTTTGCAATCCACCTCTAGTTTCACCAATTTCTGCACCTACTTTGTCTTTATCTGTTACTAGCTAGCATGCTAATATTTGACCTAGTAGTTGTTATGATTTTTCGCCACAAATTGTTTAGTTGTGACATGACTGTTTTGGACATACAAATTTTAAATATTTATGTATGTTGTTTCCTGATTTAAGCAATGCTTGTGTTGGTGGTAAACTTGAATGTGTTATATGTTCCCTATCGAAACATGTTAGGACCAGTTATATTCCTCGCATGCACCAGTCACCCAAGCCATTTGACCTAATACACTCAGATATTTGGGGACCCTCTCCTGTTTTTGCTCTATCTGGTGCTCGATACCATGTCACATTTATAGATAACCATACCCGTTGTACTTGGGTCTACCTTTTGCATAGAAAGTTCAATGTACTCCCTATAATTACTCAGTTTCTACAAATGATTAAGACACAATTCGACGTTATTGTTCGTGTTCTTCGTTCAGATAATGCCAAAGAATGTGTCTGATGCCTTAGTCTCTCATCTTTCTTCTCAAGGTATTCTTCAGCAACTCACTTGTCCATATACTCCTGAACAAAATGGTGTTGCTGAAAGAAAAAATAGGAGTCTGATAGAGATGGTACGTTGTATGCTTAGAGGCATGGGCGTCCCAAAAATCTTATTGGTATTTTGCTGTTTTGACTTTTAACTTTCTGTGCAATCGTACGCCGAGTCGTGTTCTTCAGCATAGGGCTCCTTTACAGGTCTNCGTCCCAAAAATCTTATTGGCATTTTGCTGTTTTGACTTTTACCTTTCTGTGCAATCGTACGCCGAGTCGTGTTCTTCAGCATAGGGCTCCTTTACAGGTCTTTATTTCCTGAACGGATACTTTTTTCGGTTCCCCCTCATATTTTTGGATGCACATGTTTTATTCAGNCGTCCCAAAAATCTTATTGGTATTTTGCTGTTTTGACTTTTAACTTTCTGTGCAATCGTACGCCGAGTCGTGTTCTTCAGCATAGGGCTCCTTTACAGGTCTTTATTTCCTGAACGGATACTTTTTTCGGTTCCCCCTCATATTTTTGGATGCACATGTTTTATTCAGGATCGGTCTCCTACTCGTTATAAGCTTGATGATAAAGCGNCTTTATTTCCTGAACAGATACTTTTTTCGGTCCCCCCTCATATTTTTGGATGCACATGTTTTATTCAGGATCGGTCTCCTACTCGTTATAAGCTTGATGATAAAGCGATTGGTTATGTCTTTCTAGGCTATTGTCATCAGTCTAAAGGGTATCAATGTTATGATCCTATTCGACATTGTATGTATTACAGTCTAGATGTTACATTTTTGAGCATATTCCTTATTTTTCTTCCGGTCCTGTGTCTGCCCCTCCAGTTGATGNGTATTGTATGTATTACAGTCTAGATGTTACATTTTTTGAGCATATTCCTTATTTTTCTTCCGGTCCTGTGTCTGCCCCTCCAGTTGATGATACTCCATTTGATTTTTCATTACCACCGGAACCAGAGCCATTGGTCACTATCACTACAGAGTCATCAGTCTCTCCTCCAAAGCCACATCCCTATCACTACAGAGTCACCAATCACTCTTCCTTTGCAGGTTTATGTTCGTTACCCTCACTCTCATCCCCCTACTGATGTCCCATCTACCTCAGGCGATGCAGGTAATACTTCTCAGTTCGTTGAGCATATTGACACATTTGTTGTTAGCACTGATGAGATTGTAGGTACTGAGTCAGTTGCTTTACCTAATGAGACATTGTTAGTAGAGGATGATGATTTAGAGCGTTGTTATCCGCAGCGTGCTCGTCGTCCAGTTGTTTGTTATGATTGGACCGCCAGGATTTTATATTCAATCCCTGCTTATGTTTCCTATAGTGATCTGTCTCCTACATTTCGAGCTTATAGTATGGCCTTGTCAGATACGTCGATTCCTCGTTCTGTTTCAGAGGCTATGCGAGAGCCCCAGTGGATTCTTGCCATGCAGACGGAGATGGACGCTCTTCAACGTAATCATACGTGGGATCTTGTCTAGTTACCTTCAGGGGTGAAGCCTATTGGTTGTCGCTGGATTTACACCTTGAAGTTTCTTGCGGATGGTACTATTGATCGTAACAAGGTTAGGCTTGTGGCAAAGGGCTTTACTCAGGTACCAGGTTGGAATTTTGGTGCTACCTTTGCCCCTGTGACAAAATTGACTACTGTTCGATTGATTATTTCTCTGGCTGCGGATTTCTCTCGGCCTCTTCATCATTTGGATGTGAAGAATGCTTTTCTTCACAGTGATCTCGACGAGGTTATTTATATGGATGCCCCACCGGACTTTCGTGGTGAGGGAGATTATGCTAGAAAGGTATGTCGACTGCGTAAGTCTCTTTANCGGAATTTTGGTGCTACCTTTCCCCCTGTGACAAAATTGACTACTGTTCGATTGATTATTTCTCTGGCTGCGGATTTCTCTTGGCCTCTTCATCAATTGGATGTGAAGAATGTTTTTCTTCACAGTGATCTCGACGAGGTTATTTATATGGATGCCCCACCGGGCTTTCGTGGTGAGGGAGATTATGCTAGAAAGGTATGTCGACTGCGTAAGTCTCTTTATGGACTGAAACAGTCACCACGAGCCTGGTTCTCGCGCTTTAGTGATGTAGTTGTATATTTAGGGTTCACCAGATGTCATTCTAATCATACTTACTTCATTCGACGAAATACTTCCGGACAGTGTGCCGTTCTTTTGGTATATGTTGATGATATTATTATTACTGGAGATGATGTTTCTGGGACTACATAGGTCAAGATAGACCTTAGGAAGGCCTTCAATGTGAAGGACCTTGGATTTTTGTAATACTTTCTTGGGATTGAGGTTGCCCGTAGTAGAAGGGGTATTGTTATTTCTCAGAGAAAGTATGTTCTGAATCTTCTCTCAAACACTGGGATGCTGGGGTGCAAACCGATATCATCACCCATGATTCCAAACTTGAAGCTTACGGTTAAAGGTGAGGAGTTGAGAGATCCAACTGTCTATCAGAGATTGGTAGGTANACAGAAGGGGTATTGTTATTTCTCAGAGAAAGTATGTTCTGAATCTTCTCTCAGACACTGGGATGCTGGGGTGCAAACCGATATCATCACCCATGATTCCAAACTTGAAGCTTACGGTTAAAGGTGAGGAGTTGAGAGATCCAACTGTCTATCAGAGATTGGTAGGTAGACTTATCTACCTAGCCAACACTAGGCTAGACATTTCTTTCGCTGTCAACTGAGTTAGTCAGTCCATGCACAGACCATGTCAACCTCATCTTGATGCAGTTTATCATATTCTTCGGTACCTCAAGTCTTGTCCTGGATTTGAGTTATTCTATGCATCAGGATCTCAAACTAGTTCTCTAGCCTGTTATTCAGATTCAGATTATAGGGGAGAGTGTGACGATTGATCTACTACGGACTTCTATGCTTTTCGAGGAACTCATCTTATCTCTTGAAAGAGCAAGAAGCAGTCAGTTGTCTCTCGCTCGTCAGCAGAGGTAGAGTATCGGGCACTGGCACTTGGCACATGTGAGATTATTTGGCTACGATCGATTCTTGGCAAGTTGGAATTTCTAGTAATTTCTTCATCTACATTATATTGTGATAATCGATCTGTTATTTAGCTCGCTTCTGACTCTGTATTACACAAAAGGACGAAGCATATAGAGATCGACGTTCACTTTCTTCGGGAGGAGGTTAGTAGTGGTATTGTCACTCCATTGCTTGTAGGGACTGATAATCAAGTTGCAGATGTTTTTACCAAACCTGTCACTCTATCCATTCTTCGAGACTCCTCTGTCAAGTTTGGCTCAGTTGACATTTTTGCGCCTAGCTTGAGGTGGAGTGTTGGAGATATAACGACCTAGTATATTATGGTTTATTAAATTTTTTCTTNCAAGTTTGGCTCAGTTGACATTTTTGCGCCTAGCTTGAGGTGGAGTGTTGGAGATATAACGACCTAGTATATTATGGTTTATTAAATTTTTTCTTTTTTTCCTTTTTATCCTTATTGTAACTTTCATTGACTATATATACGGGGACTCTACACTTAATTTGTATCCCATTTTACATATCTCAAGTCTTGGAGATTCTCTTATTTCCTAGAAAAGTAAGAAACAAACTATTGTTGCTCGTTCTTCTGTTGAAGCTGAGTATTGTGTTATGGCATCTACTACAGCTGAGCTAGTTTAGTTACGCTGGCTCCTTGTTGATCTTGGCATTTCGGTATCATCTCCTACTCCTATGTTCTGCGACAATAATAGTGCTATTCAGATTGCTCATAATTCGGTCTTCCATGAGAGCACAAAACACATTGAGATTGATTGTCACTTTGTGCATCATCATCTACAGCAAGGCACCATCACTCTCCCCTTTCTTCGTTCCATAATGCAGATAGCGAATTTTTTTAAGAAGTCTCATACCATAGCACGTTTTAGATTTTTTCTTGGCAAACTCTTAATGTTTTCTACCACATCATGAGTTTGAGAGGGGGTGTTCGAGTATTAATACTAAGGATAGTTTAGGCATTTTCTTTATGATATGTTGCCCTACTATATAAGACTTACTTTGCGTATTTCTTGTCTTGTGTTATTCATTACAGACTTATTTTTAGTCTAATAATATAATCACTTTCTCTTCTCTATTCTCATTGATTAATTCTATCAGTATCATCATAGCACCAACTCCTGATAATTTTGGGTGAGCTAGTATATATGCAATGTAGCAAGATCTAACCATGGACAAAATATTTCCTAAACTTTGTGATATGTGTAGATACTGACACAGGTCATTCATAGTGTTATACTAGAGGGCTTTAGGGGCTTAGACATCTCTTGGAAATGCTGTTTTGGAAAACATCAGATTGGTAGGGGGAGGTGGACAGGAGTCTATGCATGACGAGCAGAGATAAGACCAGTGCCAGATATGAGATCGAGAGCATACTAGCATAGTTATAGAACATAACCGCGAGGTGCAACCTCTATTCCAAGAAAAGACTGAAGAGGTCCAAGATCCTTCATATCTTAAAAGCCAGCTGATCCTTAATGTTATACTAGAGGGCTTTAGGGGCTCAGGCATCTCTAGGAAATGCCTGTTTTGGAAAGCATTAGATTGGTAGGAGGAGGTGGGCCTCCTTTAATCTCCAATAAACAAGGAATGTTTAACCTAAGAAACAAGGAATGACATTTCAAGACAATCTTCCAAAATCTCTGTAACTTGGGGAGATGATAACATCAGTATGTTTGCATGACACTTCTTGTGCAACGATACATGCTGAGCCAATATCAATTAATGTTTGTCATGATTCACAAATGTATAAAGTTGACAACACTTACAATCTTTTATTGTTCTTACTATGATTATTAGTCAACATAATAGATTTCTAATATTGTAAAGGAGAATACTAAAGATGCCTTAGTACTTGTTGCACATGTCACAACAGTAATGCATAAAGAAAAAGCATGTCTGATGACATCCATTCATTTTTCATTCTATAGCATCTTATTAATAGTGATTATTGCTACATCCAAACAATATTTATACATATATCTACCCAAATACATTGTGTGTGTATACGTACATGTATATGCATGATCTTGTAAAACATGAACACCAAGCTTTCTGCTCTTGTTTCTAAATTCCTCAATGAAGCCTTTGTTTAGATCCATTAGACAATTTTTACTCAACTCAACAAAGCCTTGTTCCTATATTTTTGGGGTCGGCTACATGAATCCCTTTTCGCCACTGTATTCTACATTCAGACAATTAGACACCTTAACTGTGAGATAGTTCTTGNATATATATATATATATATATATATATATATATATATATATATATATATTTATTTATTTATTTATTTTTTTGTATTTTTTTTCCCAAACAAATCAACACTTTATTTCATTTCTTAAAAATTGATTACAATGAGAGAAAAGCAAACAACCTTGCTTTAATATGTTTGGACCGGTGGATTATCCTAATAAAATTATACATTTATATATGATTTAGACCCTTTATTTAATTTTTTTATTTTTATTTTAATTGATAGTATAATTATATACTAATTACGTTTTTTTAAGAAAAATTTAAAATTTTATTTTTATTTTTATTTCAATAAATAATACAATAGAATATGAATTTTTATTGTAAAAAAATATTTGATATTCTATCTTTGATTGAAGTATTTTTTATTTAAATATAATATTTTAAATTTAAAGAGTCTGAGTATTATATACCTACTACCAACTTCAAAAGAATTTAAGTATAATTTATTAACAAATGTATTAATCTTTAGGGATATAAGTATTACGTGCGTATAAATTTGAGAGAATTTGTGTTTAATATTTTAAATATTAAAGGTTTAAATAATTAAATGATAAATTTCTAGGGATCTAAGTGTAATTCTACCTAGATAAATCCCCCAAACCCATAAGACAGAAGCATCTGTTTCCTAGTAATGGTCTTCACCTCCCATATACATCCCACCACCACCGTCGCCACCAGAACTCATCACCTCATCTCTCACACCACCACCACCTCCACCTCCACCTCCACCTCCACTCCCATCTTTCTCCCCAACCAACCACCACCAATCAAGCTCTTCTCCCTTGCAAAAGAAACGCCGCCACCACCACAATAAAAACACCCACCACCACCACCACTATATCAAAACAGAGAGTTGCATAAAGAAGGGAAAAACAAACCCATTTCAGTTTCTTTCTCTCTCTTCTTGCTACATATTTATCATATCGCCATGGATAGGCCACTGATTGTGCAGCTGATGTCTCTGGTTGTAGCCATCGCGATTTGGTGATGGGTTTTATGTTGCGGTGATGGGTTTGATGGTGGCCAAGAGAGAGGGATTCATCACTGGTTGTGAGTGGGTGGAGAAAGAGAGGGGCAAATCCGTCTGTGTGTGAGGTAACCCAATGCCTGGGTTTGTAACCTATGAGGGGGGTGGGTAATGTGTGACCGGCGTGTGGGGGTTAAATGGGACTGTAGCAATCGGGTCAAGCCTTGACCCGGGATTGGTATCGTACCTTAAACATGACTTCCCAAACGCAGGTTTTATGGGTCCCACTCCTATTTTATCCTATCCTACTAGAGGATAACCACCTTTAACCCACTCCAAACACCCCCATAAGAGAATAAGCCAGCTTTTTTGCTTGGCATTAAATGGTAAGGACAGTTTGTGAAACTTGTATAACTCGTGTTTGAACGCATAGCATCTAAAAAATTGATCTTATTATATTAAATTTTTTTAACATGTGTATACTATCGTATATAAATAATGTTTAAAATAAAATTTTTATTAATTATAAATTAATTAAATATTAAATAATTAAACATATGTTAGAAATGAGTGATGTGATGTTTTTAGGGGAAAAATATATAAATGATTAAACATGCAATGAAAATGAGTTATGTGATATTTTTCATGAGGAAAAATATGTAGAGGATAAAAATTCAACTTGCTATATATTTTATTATATAGATTATAAAAGGTGTACAGTGATATTTCAAAAAATGGGATGTCAATAAAATATAATTTAAATTCAGGGTGTCGATGAAAGCAAAGAGAATCTCTCTGTTAGTGAAGTAACTAAAAAGACTTGTGCATCTATAAAGGTTATAGAGCCCTATCATACTTTTACATTCATAGACAAATCACTATCATAATCACAATCAAAAATAAAGTGTCACATTCTGAAATAATTTCATCAATAACTTAGAATAAGGCACTTTAAAGGTCTTACTTACCAAAAAAAGGAAAAACGACTATAATGAGTAAAAATAAACCTTAAAAAAGGCACGATAAACTCTAAGACTATAGGAAATCAAAATCTATAATTAATCTTATTCAAAGCAGGCAAGCGGACCACTCAAATATTGAGCGTTTATTGGAAGGATTCATGTTTTAGGTTAGAATTTTTGTCATTTTGATAGTTTATGGATCCCTAGGGAGGGTAATAGTGTTGCTCATAGATTAGTAAGACATATTGAAGATGTATTTGACTATGTTGTATGGAGAGGAGTAAGTTGGAGTTTTTTTTGAATGCTTATCTTCAATTTGATCTCCATTTCCATTTCATCGTTTCAATTCAAAAAAAATGATTATACTTCAAAAACAAATATTGCTAGCATTTTCCGTCAGACTTAGAAAATTCCACATCCAAACAACACTTATGTTCCACTTGAATAAACTCAAACAACATTGATACACTTTTTGTCTTTTGCCTCGTCTTCTCCCGACATGCACAAGTAGCACGGGAGTTCAACCCAAGTTCAAAAACTTAAACATTTACAATGCTCTAGTTAAAGGATTTGAGTCGATTTCGAGTTTTGGTTAAACTTGAGTTGAAGATTTTATAAATTNAAATTACACAAATAATTTTGTAGTAATTTACCGTTCTACCTATGACTCTATTCATTCTAATCCAAATTAATCTTATCCTATGTCTGGTTGACTCATGCAAACCTAATAAAAATATACATTTTTCATATATACATTAAAAACATATAAAAATAACAAAAGTTAAATATATATATATATATATATATATATATATATATATATATTTTGTATTTTTTTTTCCAAACAAATCAACACTTTATTTCATTTCTTAAAAATTGATTACAATGAGAGAAAAGCAAACAACCTTGCTTTAATATGTTTGGACCGGTGGATTATCCTAATAAAATTATACATTTATATATGATTTAGACCCTTTATTTAATTTTTTTATTTTTATTTTAATTGATAGTATAATTATATACTAATTACGTTTTTTTAAGAAAAATTTAAAATTTTATTTTTATTTTTATTTCAATAAATAATACAATAGAATATGAATTTTTATTGTAAAAAAATATTTGATATTCTATCTTTGATTGAAGTATTTTTTATTTAAATATAATATTTTAAATTTAAAAAGTCTGAGTATTATATACCTACTACCAACTTCAAAAGAATTTAAGTATAATTTATTAACAAATGTATTAATCTTTAGGGATATAAGTATTACGTGCGTATAAATTTGAGAGAATTTGTGTTTAATATTTTAAATATTAAAGGTTTAAATAATTAAATGATAAATTTCTAGGGATCTAAGTGTAATTCTACCTAGATAAATCCCCCAAACCCATAAGACAGAAGCATCTGTTTCCTAGTAATGGTCTTCACCTCCCATATACATCCCACCACCACCGTCGCCACCAGAACTCATCACCTCATCTCTCACACCACCACCACCTCCACCTCCACCTCCACCTCCACTCCCATCTTTCTCCCCTACCAACCACCACCAATCAAGCTCTTCTCCCTTGCAAAAGAAACGCCACCACCACCACCACTATATCAAAACAGAGAGTTGCATAAAGAAGGGAAAAACAAACCCATTTCAGTTTCTCTCTCTCTCTTCTTGCTACATATTTATCATATCGCCATGGATAGGCCACTGATTGTGCAGCTGATGTCTCTGGTTGTAGCCATCGCGATTTGGTGATGGGTTTTATGTTGCGGTGATGGGTTTGATGGTGGCCAAGAGAGAGGGATTCATCACTGGTTGTGAGTGGGTGGAGAAAGAGAGGGGCAAATCCGTCTGTGTGTGAGGTAACCCAATGCCTGGGTTTGTAACCTATGAGGGGGGTGGGTAATGTGTGACCGGCGTGTGGGGGTTAAATGGGACCGTAGCAATCGGGTC
The DNA here is from genome assembly GCA_963454935.2 of Ilex paraguariensis. Classification (NCBI taxonomy): domain Eukaryota; kingdom Viridiplantae; phylum Streptophyta; class Magnoliopsida; order Aquifoliales; family Aquifoliaceae; genus Ilex; species Ilex paraguariensis. Next base: position 232,127 of record CAUOFW020004969.1, read on the forward strand.
AAGCCTTGACCCGGGATTGGTATCGTACCTTAAACATGACTTCCCAAACGCAGGTTTTATGGGTCCCACTCCTATTTTATCCTATCCTACTAGAGGATAACCACCTTTAACCCACTCCAAACACCCCCATAAGAGAATAAGCCAGCTTTTTTGCTTGGCATTAAATGGTAAGGACAGTTTGTGAAACTTGTATAACTCGTGTTTGAACGCATAGCATCTAAAAAATTGATCTTATTATATTAAATTTTTTTAACATGTGTATACTATCGTATATAAATAATGTTTAAAATAAAATTTTTATTAATTATAAATTAATTAAATATTAAATAATTAAACATATGTTAGAAATGAGTGATGTGATGTTTTTAGGGGAAAAATATATAAATGATTAAACATGCAATGAAAATGAGTTATGTGATATTTTTCATGAGGAAAAATATGTAGAGGATAAAAATTCAACTTGCTATATATTTTATTATATAGATTATAAAAGGTGTACAGTGATATTTCAAAAAATGGGATGTCAATAAAATATAATTTAAATTCAGGGTGTCGATGAAAGCAAAGAGAATCTCTCTGTTAGTGAAGTAACTAAAAAGACTTGTGCATCTATAAAGGTTATAGAGCCCTATCATACTTTTACATTCATAGACAAATCACTATCATAATCACAATCAAAAATAAAGTGTCACATTCTGAAATAATTTCATTAATAACTTAGAATAAGGCACTTTAAAGGTCTTACTTACCAAAAAAAGGAAAAACGACTATAATGAGTAAAAATAAACCTTAAAAAAGGCACGATAAACTCTAAGACTATAGGAAATCAAAATCTATAATTAATCTTATTCAAAGCAGGCAAGCGGACCACTCAAATATTGAGCGTTTATTGGAAGGATTCATGTTTTAGGTTAGAATTTTTGTCATTTTGATAGTTTATGGATCCCTAGGGAGGGTAATAGTGTTGCTCATAGATTAGTAAGACATATTGAAGATGTATTTGACTATGTTGTATGGAGAGGAGTAAGTTGGAGTTTTTTTTGAATGCTTATCTTCAATTTGATCTCCATTTCCATTTCATCGTTTCAATTCGAAAAAAATGATTATACTTCAAAAACAAATATTGCTAGCATTTTCCGTCAGACTTAGAAAATTCCACATCCAAACAACACTTATGTTCCACTTGAATAAACTCAAACAACATTGATACACTTTTTGTCTTTTGCCTCGTCTTCTCCCGACATGCACAAGTAGCACGGGAGTTCAACCCAAGTTCAAAAACTTAAACATTTACAATGCTCTAGTTAAAGGATTTGAGTCGATTTCGAGTTTTGGTTAAACTTGAGTTGAAGATTTTATAAATTAAGTTAAAGCTTGGTTGCAAATGAATAAGAAAATGTTGATTCCAATGTATTAAATTTTTATTACATTGAGTTTACTTTTTCATTATTGTACATGACTTCTTGAATAGTTTTTTTTTTTTTCAGGCATTCAAACTATACAATTTCATATTAATTGAAACCGTAGCCATTAATGAAGATTTGGTCGTTATATGTCTTAAGCAAATGATTAGTGGTCCAAGTTCAAATAACCCCTGTGCATGTGAGAGTCTCAAGACCTCTCTTTGATTCAAAGGTTAGATAACACTAGTATATATATAAATTCAAGTATTTTTAGATGTTTAGTCGATGTAGGATTGAGTTCCCACATAAAAACACTATTTTAGTTAAAATATTATAATATAATCTATATGCTCACCTTAGTGAGAAAGAATGAGAGATTATACGAAGATTAAGAGCAACCACAAGATTTCAATCACTGCAATTCTAAAGAGAATAGATGTACGTAATTCATCCATATATATATATATGAGATGTTATTTCCTCGAGACCTTTATGTCGAATAGTAATTTTAAACATTTACCATGCATTGAGAAAAATAAGGTGAGGCTAAAATATGAGCAATTGCTTTTTGGATGAATATAACTTTTTAATAGGAAGGAATCGCAAAAAACTTTAAATGACCACATGTATAAATAGAATATAGATGCTCTAAAAAAAAATTTATATTCACGATATACTGTGTACAAAGGATCTAAGCCAAAAAAAAAAAATCCTCTGTAACTTTCTTTTTCAAGCAATATAAACCTTAAGGAGCAAGAGTCTCCATTGCAATGGATGTAGCATTGGTCTTTTCGGCTAAGATAAACTATTTATATCTTATTTTTGATCCAACATCATCCCTTACTTCTTTATTAACTCAAATATTCACACTGCCCCCACTAGATCTTGCACAGTCGCTATTCTGCATTTGAGTATATTAATTTCGAGCACCATTAGTGGCAATCATACCGAAAATTATGATTTAACGAGAATGAAATACATTTCAAACAAACCAAGTTATTACAGAATAATAGTGAAATAAAAATTTTTTGTCGGTCTTAATTTTGAAATGTAACATGTCCCATTTCTTTTAAAAATTACTCCAATTTGACACCAAAGTTTTTTCATTGGTGGATTTAATGTATGGTTGACCCAAAAATGTTGAATTGGCAAGATCACATGAACGAAAAAAAATGATGCAACTTAACCGTTTGTTTGGTAAGAATGAAAATGGGATGGATAGAAAATGGCGAATAAAGATTTGATGGAAATGGAATGGAAAAGCAGGTGGAAAGCTCATCCCTTCCGCCCGCCATTTTGTATCCCGTCCGGAACTGTGCAGAACTTGGGACTCATTGTATAAATATAATTACCTTTATACCCTTCACTATTTGCTATATCTACTCCTGGATTTTTCTAGAAACACAACACATGACAAATTTTGAAATAAATAGCTATTTTGACCATTTTATGTAGCAGTCCATATTTATTCTTCTATTGACTATTCTCAAACTGTAATCTTATTGAAAATTTACTTGGATTGAAAAAATTATTTTTTATATACAACGGTATAATAGTAAATCAAATATCCATGTTTTATCCCTTCCATTCTTTTTTCTTTTGATACCAAACGATGAAAAAATTTTCATTTAATTTTTCATTCATCGTACCAAACAACAATGAGAGAAACTATATATCCTTCCTTCATAGATGAAATATCAATTTTTTTTTTTTTTTCTATCTTTCATATTTTTCATCACTCTTATCAAACACGTCATAAGATTGACCTCCAACCCCGCCCCCTCAACCACCCATAAATATAAATAATTTGTGATTGATAAAAATACTGAAATTAAAAATAAAATTAGTGACTGCAGCGAACCAAATTGATATACTTGTGATGGCACATCCATCACAAGTGGTCTGGACATCATGTCCAGGCCATCTCACATAAAACAATTTATGAAAAAAACTATGATGCACCATTTAATAATATATATGCTAATTTATATGCATAATTGTATACATATGTGTGTATGTACATAGATAGAATATGTTATTTATTGTAAAATGTATATATAATAATTCTATTTTTTGCAATATAATAACTAAACATGTTTACATTTGTTTGACTGCATTTTTTTATTTAAATTAAATGATTAAACAACATTATCAAATAATACATTACTTTCTGAAGGGTAATTAAAGACATAATCAAATGATTCATCACTTTCTCGAAGGTAGATGAAGTCTTGGAAAAAAAAAAGTAGAAGGCTACGATACCGTGGCAAAATTGATTTGGAGCCGTTGATTTTTATTTTTTTTTGGGTAACAGGGGAAGTCTCTGGTTTACTCTGGTGAATAAAGACATGTTTGTCGCTCAACTGGATATGTCCGAATAAAACCAATGCCAAACTTTGAGGGCTTGAACCGGACACTCAATTTATACATCAATTAAATTAGATTTTGTATTTCAATAAAGATTTAAACTCGCACTATATATTTAGATACGGTTCGTCTAAACAAGTCTAACCTACCAACCAAACATACTTTTTTCACTTAGAAAATTTGAACTCTTAACCTTAAAACGGAAAAACCTTCACAAAATAAGAATATCATTAGTCCAAAACCCCTTTAGTTGATTTTAGTTTTCATGATTTATAACCATTGATACAAAGAACAATAAAGTAATAAAAATAATAAAATCAAAAATTTTATGTATGATATAATTGAATAAAAAGTACAAGTACGGTACTAAAAAATAAATTTTATTACCATAACTAGCATACGTATCTAGTGTACGACGTTCTTGTAATTACAGAATTTTAAGAGAGTTAGATATATATAATCTTATCTCTACAAGTAAAAAGACTGTTTTCAAAATTTAAAACCGTGACGTATGTGTCACAATAAAACAACCATATTATAATTGGACCTAGACAAAAAAATGAAAATATAGATCATACAACTTGCCGAGCAATTTGACAATTTGTAGGCTGCTGACCCCTAGAAATTGTCCAAGTTGGGGGTCCCACACTACATATATCCATATTTCATTCCCATTAGGGATGATGTTTTCTGGTCCTATCTCTACAATAATACTAACCACCAAACTTGTGGATTGGGCTTATCACTCCACTAAACGCTTCAATTACTTACATCAGCAGCTGTAGCCTATAAGTAGGTGGGTGGTCTCTTTCAACCATTGTCAATCCAACAGAGACAGCACATGAGACATCGGCCATACAAGTTCCCAATAGTAGGATAATCCACAACTAGGGTTTCTTTCACCAGAAAAAGCTGTTGATAAAGTTTGTGCCTTTTTATGGTTCATAGTGAGAATGACCTAGAACATGACAGTTCATGGATGGTCCAATAGCCCAAGGGATCGGGTCATGGACCTTGTGTTTTGGCCTTCCAGGCCCCGCAAATTTGCCCCCTAATTAAAGTATGTTGTCCGGTCCATTGGCCCTATAATATTCAAAAAATATAGATAAATAATAGATCACATTTGAACAAATATGAAAGGGGATTTGGAGACCATTCCTTATTTTATGATTTTTGTGGCTTTTAAGTCCATTCTCAAAATTTTGTTAGGTTTAAGGATATTTGTGTATCAATTATCCAAAATACCCCTAACTCCTTCTTTCCGTTACAGAACAAAACAAATAAAAGTTGATTTTATCGAAATTCAAGCTGGAATGTAAGTGAAAAATAATAATATTTAAAACAAAAAACAATAACATTAANTGGTTTGGGAAAAATTAAGTTGGATCAAGACTTACTATGGATTATCGGGTAGTTGAAACATCTAACGAGTGATCAAAATTTAGATTGAATTTGACAAAACAAAAATGTTTGATGAGTGGAGAACAAGTAGATAAAACGATATAAGTTTTTGTGCTCGTATTTGAAAATGATTTTGTTTCTTGGAATTTTACCTCCAATGTTATTAATATGAAATGAATGAAATTTAAGAATTTCGATTTTTATTTAATTTATTTTTTGTATACTATTATTTATTTTTTGGACTTGATTTTTATCGATTTATTTTTTGGTTCAAACTATAAGTTTGGATACGATTCCTAGTAGTGTTGATAATTTTCCTTTTGGGTTCACACGTGTTCAACAATTTTAGATAGTTTTAGGTTTTAGTTTCTTTTTGTGAACCTATTTTTTGATGAATTTTTTTCTAATTTTTTAAAATTTAAAGGGGTTCAACTTCTTTCAATAAATTCTCATTTTTTTTCTAATTATAAATTTTCTTACACAGAATCTTTAGGCGTAATCGCAATCATAAAAAAATGTTATTATTTATTTTTAGTCAATATGAATATTTTGACCAAAGTTGATTCCATTCCAATGAAAAAAAATGTTTTATCCAAATATAAGAATGAAATAATCATACTATTCTAATACTTAATTCTAAACAGTTATCAAACATTGGAATAATAATACGTATTCCATTCCATTTATAAGTTCATTCAATTCCCAAACTCATTTCATTCCTACTAAAAAGTATTACTGCGTACCAAACGCAGCGTTAAGAGTGTAAAATATGACACAACTCATTAATAATTTAATACGACACAAAACTTAATAATCGAGTGGACTCAAACTTCCTTAAATCACCTATTTATTAAATGAGTGGATTCAATATGACACGATTAATAAATGAATTAAAAATGGGTGAAACTAATCAGAAGAAATATATGATATGACTCGTTTGTATATTAGTTATATACGGATCATATATGACACGAATTTAATATGACATATTTCGTTAGACATGAATTAATAAAAAAATCAAGTATAACTGAAGTGTTTTTTTGATACAAACCTAAAAAAAATTCGATAGGAACTAATCTCATCCGACACCATTTACATGCTACGATACTAATAAAGTAAATCCAAATAAGAAAAATTATACATATTACCTGATTTTTACTTAACAACCCAAAAAAAGGAACCACCCAAACCCACCCCCACATGCACACCTTCGTGCAGATGTTCAAACTTTAAAAATTATCATCAATAGATAGGCAGGTCAATCGTGTCGTGTCGTGTCGTGTCGTATCGGTTTTATGTCGTGTTATTCGATCGTGTTATTTTTGTATCGTATCATTTTTAGTACGTGTCGGATTCGTGTCAATATTTATGTTAATAAAAAATTATTTAATTTGAGAACAATTAATATAATATTATTTTAAAAATTATAAAATTCTTATATTTTATCTAAAATACTCATTAAATAATTATTTTTTATTTATAGTACCTATTAATCTTGTTATTCGTATTAAACTTTAATTTGACTTATTTATTACTCGTGTCGACGGATCGTGTTATTTTTGGATTCAGGTCGAATTTGGTTGGAGTCGGATTCGTGTTTCAGCCAAAAATTGACACCCCTGAATAGACATGTCCATTGCTCCAGCACCCTCCATCTCTGCAATTCCTAAATGTCTTTACATGCACAGATCAATCCATTCATATAAATTTGTTATACAAACTTGACGTTGCAAAAGAATGCCAACTATTATTCCAAGAACTGCAATACAAAAGGCTAATAAATTCCCACACTCTCTCTCTTCTTTCTTTACGAACCCACCTCGGATTTCCTCCTCAAATTCCGAACCCAGAAAATCTGGTTCAAGAAAGAATGTTACTGGTCTTCCGAACCGGTTCGAATGTTACGTGAGGGATCAGTGTAAATCAGGTAACATTAAGCTCAAAGATGCAGTAAAGTACATCGACGAAATGGTTCAAATGCAACCCTGACCGTCAATCGGTACATTTAATCATATTTTAGGCTCTACCTCCAAACTTAAATGCTATTTTGATGTATTTTTATTGTATAGGAAAATGGGTTTGGTAGGAATTGAGCCTGCCCTGTGTACTCTGAATATTTTAATTAATTGTTGCTGTCATTTGGGTGAAATAAATGCTGGGTTTTGTGTATTTGGCATAATGTTGAGGAGGGGTTTGAAAGCAAATTCAGTTACATTGTGTACTTTTGTTAAAGGTANTAATTGTTGCTGTCATTTGGGTGAAATAAATGCTGGGTTTTGTGTATTTGGCATAATGTTGAGGAGGGGTTTGAAAGCAAATTCAGTTACATTGCGTACTTTTGTTAAAGGTATGTGTAAGGAGGGGAAGGTTTTGAGTGCAGTTCAGTTGCTTGATAAAATGACTGAAGAGAAAGTTGAAGTAAAGGTGCTCACATATGGGATTCTTATAAATGGCCTCTGTGAAATTCGAGAGACTGGTCTTGCTATTGAATTGCATAGGAAGATGGTGCAAAGAACTTGTGAATCTAATGTCCTCACTTATAGCATGATCATTGATTCTCTTGGTAAAGATGGGTTGATGAATGAGGCACTTGATTTTTTCTCCGACATGATTCATGAAGGTGTTACCCCGGATGTCATTGTTTACAGTTGTTTAATTCACGGTTTGTGTAATTCCGGCCGGTTGAAAGAAGCTGTGAGGCTTTTTGATGAAATGGTTGGCCAAGGGATTTCGGCCAATGTAGTTACATATAATTCTTTGATTTATGGTTTTTGTCAGCTGGATTTGTGGAAGGAAGCTACAAGAATTTTTGATAAAATGGTTGGACAAGGGATTTCACCAGATGTTATAACATTTATGATATTAATAGATTGTCTCTGTAAAAGGGGGATGGTGGGAGAAGCTAGGATGGTGTTTGACATGATGATTCGGATAGGCAAGAAGCCTAATGAATTTACGTATAATTTGCTGATTTATGGATTATGTTTGACAGGGAGCTTGGATGGTGCAGCAGAGCTGTTTAAGTCAATGGAACACAGAGGTCTTGAACAGGATGTTACTGGCTACAGTACATTGATTAATGGGTATTGTAAAGGTCGGGCAATTGATGAAGCTATGTGCCTCTTTCAGGAAATGCATGAAAAGGGGCTGAAGCCCACCACTGTAACTTACAACACACTAATAGGAGAACTCTGCCAGGCAGGTAGAGTTAAAACCGCAAAGGGCCTATTCAATGAGATGCAAACTTGTGGGTTATCTCCAGATTTGCATNATGCAATAATATTGGTTTGGGAAAAATTAAGTTGGATCAAGACTTACTATGGATTATCGGGTAGTTGAAACATCTAACGAGTGGTCAAAATTTAGATTGAATTTGACAAAACAAAAATGTTTGATGAGTGGAGAACAAGTAGATAAAACGATATAAGTTTTTGTGCTCGTATTTGAAAATGATTTTGTTTCTTGGAATTTTACCTCCAATGTTATTAATATGAAATGAATGAAATTTAAGAATTTCTGTTTTTATTTAATTTATTTTTTGTATACTATTATTTATTTTTTGGACTTGATTTTTATCGATTTATTTTTTGGTTCAAACTATAAGTTTGGATACGATTCCTAGTAGTGTTGATAATTTTCCTTTTGGGTTCACACGTGTTCAACAATTTTAGATAGTTTTAGGTTTTAGTTTCTTTTTGTGAACCTATTTTTTGATGAATTTTTTTCTAATTTTTTAAAATTTAAAGGGGTTCAACTTCTTTCAATAAATTCTCATTNGAATAGACATGTCCATTGCTCCAGCACCCTCCATCTCTGCAATTCCTAAATGTCTTTACATGCACAGATCAATCCATTCATATAAATTTGTTATACAAACTTGACGTTGCAAAAGAATGCCAACTATTATTCCAAGAACTGCAATACAAAAGGCTAATAAATTCCCACACTCTCTCTCTTCTTTCTTTACGAACCCACCTCGGATTTCCTCCTCAAATTCCGAACCCAGAAAATCTGGTTCAAGAAAGAATGTTACTGGTCTTCCGAACCGGTTCGAATGTTACGTGAGGGATCAGTGTAAATCAGGTAACATTAAGCTCAAAGATGCAGTAAAGTACATCGACGAAATGGTTCAAATGCAACCCTGACCGTCAATCGGTACATTTAATCATATTTTAGGCTCTACCTCCAAACTTAAATGCTATTTTGATGTATTTTTATTGTATAGGAAAATGGGTTTGGTAGGAATTGAGCCTGCCCTGTGTACTCTGAATATTTTAATTAATTGTTGCTGTCATTTGGGTGAAATAAATGCTGGGTTTTGTGTATTTGGCATAATGTTGAGGAGGGGTTTGAAAGCAAATTCAGTTACATTGCGTACTTTTGTTAAAGGTATGTGTAAGGAGGGGAAGGTTTTGAGTGCAGTTCAGTTGCTTGATAAAATGACTGAAGAGAAAGTTGAAGTAAAGGTGCTCACATATGGGATTCTTATAAATGGCCTCTGTGAAATTCGAGAGACTGGTCTTGCTATTGAATTGCATAGGAAGATGGTGCAAAGAACTTGTGAATCTAATGTCCTCACTTATAGCATGATCATTGATTCTCTTGGTAAAGATGGGTTGATGAATGAGGCACTTGATTTTTTCTCCGACATGATTCATGAAGGTGTTACCCCGGATGTCATTGTTTACAGTTGTTTAATTCACGGTTTGTGTAATTCCGGCCGGTTGAAAGAAGCTGTGAGGCTTTTTGATGAAATGGTTGGCCAAGGGATTTCGGCCAATGTAGTTACATATAATTCTTTGATTTATGGTTTTTGTCAGCTGGATTTGTGGAAGGAAGCTACAAGAATTTTTGATAAAATGGTTGGACAAGGGATTTCACCAGATGTTATAACATTTATGATATTAATAGATTGTCTCTGTAAAAGGGGGATGGTGGGAGAAGCTAGGATGGTGTTTGACATGATGATTCGGATAGGCAAGAAGCCTAATGAATTTACGTATAATTTGCTGATTTATGGATTATGTTTGACAGGGAGCTTGGATGGTGCAGCAGAGCTGTTTAAGTCAATGGAACACAGAGGTCTTGAACAGGATGTTACTGGCTACAGTACATTGATTAATGGGTATTGTAAAGGTCGGGCAATTGATGAAGCTATGTGCCTCTTTCAGGAAATGCATGAAAAGGGGCTGAAGCCCACCACTGTAACTTACAACACACTAATAGGAGAACTCTGCCAGGCAGGTAGAGTTAAAACCGCAAAGGGCCTATTCAATGAGATGCAAACTTGTGGGTTATCTCCAGATTTGCATTCATATTCTATACTGTTAAATGGGCTCTGCAAAAATGGACAGCTCGAAGAGGCAATGGATGTATTTAGGTCTATTAAGAGTGCTGGGCTTGAAGCTAATATTGAAGTTTTCAGCACACTCATTGATGGGATGTGCAGAGTTGGTAAAATAGCAGCAGCGAAGGATCAGTTTGATGAAATCTTGAAGAAAGGTATGGTGCCTGATGTTGTAACATATAACATAATGATCAATGGCCTCTGCAGGAATGAGATGTTGCCGGAGGCCTGTAAATTGCTCTTGCGGATGGAAGAGGAGGGTTGCTTCCCAGATGCCATTTCATTTAACATCATCATTCGACATTTTCTCCAAGAAAATGAGATCACCAAAGCAATGCAGTTCTTTAAGGAGATGCGTAATAAAAATTTCTTGCCTAATGAAGCAGTCAGTTCGACATTACTACACCATGTGTTGGTGAATAAACAATGTCGAACAGCCCTCGAGTCACTTCCTAATTCTCTTCAGAAAAATTTGTGATTGTTTCCTCTGAAACTTATACAATGTGGGGTACAACAAGCAATGCACTAAGTTTTTCATCTTTGGATGGTCGATGCTTTCGACATCTGCTATTTTGTCTACCTAAATCTCATGGAACAAACAGTGATTGCAGTTTGATGCACCAACCAGTGGAGTGTTTGAAGAGTTATGGGACACTGTTATCTATGGCTTGCTGGATTTTTGCAAAGAAAAACTGGGTATGCTGCAATGGGTCTGCGTTCATGCCTTGTTCATCTATACTAACTTGCCTAAAGTAATTGGCTATGGATATTCTTAGATTGAGTGGTACTTTTACCAGATTGCTATGCTGCACTGTCTTTGTGACTGGTTTCTTTGCACTTTTTGATTCCCTTTTGGATTGCTCCATCAGATAGTTTCTGTAGCCTTTTAAGTTGCATTTTGGCTGTGTTTTTTACCCTTTATTTGTATATTCATGCAAATAATAATGATGTGCATCCCAAAATTACTAGTTTGGATAAGTTTCCTAGATGTGTTGATAATTTTTTTTTTGGGTTTGCACGTGTTCAATTGAATTCACAAAAAACTATAGTTTGTTCATTTGACACGAGTGACCAATTTTAGATAGTTTTAGGTTTTGGTTTCTTTTTGTGAACCTATTTTTTGAGGATTTTTTTCTTAATTTTTTAAAATTTAAAGGGGTTCAACTTCTTTTAATGGATTCTCATTTTTTTTCTAATTATAAATTTTCTTACACAGAATCTTTAGGCGTAATCGCAATCATAAAAAAATGTTATTATTTATTTTTAGTCAATATGAATATTTTGACCAAAGTTGATTCCATTCCAATGAAAAAAAATGTTTTATCCAAATATAAGAATGAAATAATCATACTATTCTAATACTTAATTCTAAACAGTTATCAAACATTGGAATAATAATACGTATTCCATTCCATTTCTAAGTTCATTCAATTCCCAAACTCATTTCATTCCTACTAAAAAGTATTACTGCGTACCAAACGCAGCGTTAAGAGTGTAAAATATGACACAACTCATTAATAATTTAATACGACACAAAACTTAATAATCGAGTGGACTCAAACTTCCTTAAATCACCTATTTATTAAATGAGTGGATTCAATATGACACGATTAATAAATGAATTAAAAATGGGTGAAACTAATCAGAAGAAATATATGATATGACTCGTTTGTATATTAGTTATATACGGATCATATATGACACGAATTTAATATGACATATTTCGTTAGACATGAATTAATAAAAAAATCAAGTATAACTGAAGTGTTTTTTTGATACAAACCTAAAAAAAATTCGATAGGAACTAATCTCATCCGACACCATTTACATGCTACGATACTAATAAAGTAAATCCAAATAAGAAAAATTATACATATTACCTGATTTTTACTTAACAACCCAAAAAAAGGAACCACCCAAACCCACCCCCACATGCACACCTTCGTGCAGATGTTCAAACTTTAAAAATTATCATCAATAGATAGGCAGGTCAATCGTGTCGTGTCGTGTCGTGTCGTATCGGTTTTATGTCGTGTTATTCGATCGTGTTATTTTTGTATCGTATCATTTTTAGTACGTGTCGGATTCGTGTCAATATTTATGTTAATAAAAAATTATTTAATTTGAGAACAATTAATATAATATTATTTTAAAAATTATAAAATTCTTATATTTTATCTAAAATACTCATTAAATAATTATTTTTTATTTATAGTACCTATTAATCTTGTTATTCGTATTAAACTTTAATTTGACTTATTTATTACTCGTGTCGACGGATCGTGTTATTTTTGGATTCAGGTCGAATTTGGTTGGAGTCGGATTCGTGTTTCAGCCAAAAATTGACACCCCTGAATAGACATGTCCATTGCTCCAGCACCCTCCATCTCTGCAATTCCTAAATGTCTTTACATGCACAGATCAATCCATTCATATAAATTTGTTATACAAACTTGACGTTGCAAAAGAATGCCAACTATTATTCCAAGAACTGCAATACAAAAGGCTAATAAATTCCCACACTCTCTCTCTTCTTTCTTTACGAACCCACCTCGGATTTCCTCCTCAAATTCCGAACCCAGAAAATCTGGTTCAAGAAAGAATGTTACTGGTCTTCCGAACCGGTTCGAATGTTACGTGAGGGATCAGTGTAAATCAGGTAACATTAAGCTCAAAGATGCAGTAAAGTACATCGACGAAATGGTTCAAATGCAACCCTGACCGTCAATCGGTACATTTAATCATATTTTAGGCTCTACCTCCAAACTTAAATGCTATTTTGATGTATTTTTATTGTATAGGAAAATGGGTTTGGTAGGAATTGAGCCTGCCCTGTGTACTCTGAATATTTTAATTAATTGTTGCTGTCATTTGGGTGAAATAAATGCTGGGTTTTGTGTATTTGGCATAATGTTGAGGAGGGGTTTGAAAGCAAATTCAGTTACATTGCGTACTTTTGTTAAAGGTATGTGTAAGGAGGGGAAGGTTTTGAGTGCAGTTCAGTTGCTTGATAAAATGACTGAAGAGAAAGTTGAAGTAAAGGTGCTCACATATGGGATTCTTATAAATGGCCTCTGTGAAATTCGAGAGACTGGTCTTGCTATTGAATTGCATAGGAAGATGGTGCAAAGAACTTGTGAATCTAATGTCCTCACTTATAGCATGATCATTGATTCTCTTGGTAAAGATGGGTTGATGAATGAGGCACTTGATTTTTTCTCCGACATGATTCATGAAGGTGTTACCCCGGATGTCATTGTTTACAGTTGTTTAATTCACGGTTTGTGTAATTCCGGCCGGTTGAAAGAAGCTGTGAGGCTTTTTGATGAAATGGTTGGCCAAGGGATTTCGGCCAATGTAGTTACATATAATTCTTTGATTTATGGTTTTTGTCAGCTGGATTTGTGGAAGGAAGCTACAAGAATTTTTGATAAAATGGTTGGACAAGGGATTTCACCAGATGTTATAACATTTATGATATTAATAGATTGTCTCTGTAAAAGGGGGATGGTGGGAGAAGCTAGGATGGTGTTTGACATGATGATTCGGATAGGCAAGAAGCCTAATGAATTTACGTATAATTTGCTGATTTATGGATTATGTTTGACAGGGAGCTTGGATGGTGCAGCAGAGCTGTTTAAGTCAATGGAACACAGAGGTCTTGAACAGGATGTTACTGGCTACAGTACATTGATTAATGGGTATTGTAAAGGTCGGGCAATTGATGAAGCTATGTGCCTCTTTCAGGAAATGCATGAAAAGGGGCTGAAGCCCACCACTGTAACTTACAACACACTAATAGGAGAACTCTGCCAGGCAGGTAGAGTTAAAACCGCAAAGGGCCTATTCAATGAGATGCAAACTTGTGGGTTATCTCCAGATTTGCATTCATATTCTATACTGTTAAATGGGCTCTGCAAAAATGGACAGCTCGAAGAGGCAATGGATGTATTTAGGTCTATTAAGAGTGCTGGGCTTGAAGCTAATATTGAAGTTTTCAGCACACTCATTGATGGGATGTGCAGAGTTGGTAAAATAGCAGCAGCGAAGGATCAGTTTGATGAAATCTTGAAGAAAGGTATGGTGCCTGATGTTGTAACATATAACATAATGATCAATGGCCTCTGCAGGAATGAGATGTTGCCGGAGGCCAGTAAATTGCTCTTGCGGATGGAAGAGGAGGGTTGCTTCCCAGATGCCATTTCATTTAACATCATCATTTGNGAATAATCATACTATTCCAGTACTTAATTCTAAACAGTTATCAAACATTGGAATAATAATACGCATTCCATTCCATTTATAAGTTCATTCAATTCTCAAACTCATTTCATTCCTACTAAAAAGTATTACTGCGTACCAAACGCAGCGTTAAGAGTGTAAAATATGACACAACTCATTAATAATTTAATACGACACAAAACTTAATAATCGAGTGGACTCAAACTTCCTTAAATCACCTATTTATTAAATGAGTGGATTCAATATGACACGATTAATAAATGAATTAAAAATGGGTGAAACTAATCAGAAGAAATATATGATATGACTCGTTTGTATATTAGTTATATACGGATCATATATGACACGAATTTAATATGACATATTTCGTTAGACATGAATTAATAAAAAAATCAAGTATAACTGAAGTGTTTTTTTGANATATGACACAACTCATTAATAATTTAATACGACACGAAACTTAATAATCGAGTGGACTCAAACTTCTTTAAATCACCTATTTATTAAATGAGTGGATTCAATATGACACGATTAATAAATGAATCAGGAACGAGTGAAACTAATCAGAAGAAATATATGATATGATTAGTTTGTATATTAGTTATATACGGATCATATATGACTCGTTAGACATAAATTAATAAACAAATCAAGTATAACTGAAGTTTTTTTTAATACAAACCTAAAAAAAATTCGATAGGAACTAATCTCATCCGACACCATTTACATGCTACGATACTAATAAAGTAAATCCAAATAAGAAAAATTATACATATTACCTGATTTTAACTTAACAACCCAAAAAAAGGAACCACCCAAACCCACCCCCACATGCACACCTTCGTGCAGATGTTCAAACTTTAAAAATTATCATCAATAGATAGGGAGGTCAATCGTGTCGTGTCGTATCGTATCGATTTTATATCGTGTCATTTTCGATTGTGTTATTTTTGTATCGTATCATTTTTAGTACGTATCAGATTCGTGTCAATATTTATGTTAATAAAAAATTATTTAATTTGAGAACAATTAATATAATATTATTTTAAAAATTATAAAATTCTTATATTTTATCTAAAATATTCATTAAATAATTATTTTTTATTTATAGTACCTATTAATCTTGTTATTCGTATTAAACTTTAATTTAACTTATTTATTACTCGTGTCGACAAATCGTGTTATTTTTGGATTCACGTGGAATTTGGTTGGAGTCGGATTCGTGTTTCAGCCAAAAATTGACACCCCTGAATAGACATGTCCATTGCTCCAGCACCCTCCATCTCTGCAATTCCTAAATGTCTTTACATGCACAGATCAATCCATTCATATAAATTTGTTATACAAACTTGACGTTGCAAAAGAATGCCAACTATTATTCCAAGAACTGCAATACAAAAGGCTAATAAATTCCCACACTCTCTCTCTTCTTTCTTTACGAACCCACCTCGGATTTCCTCCTCAAATTCCGAACCCAGAAAATCTGGTTCAAGAAAGAATGTTACTGGTCTTCCGAACCGGTTCGAATGTTACGTGAGGGATCAGTGTAAATCAGGTAACATTAAGCTCAAAGATGCAGTAAAGTACATCGACGAAATGGTTCAAATGCAACCCTGACCGTCAATCGGTACATTTAATCATATTTTAGGCTCTACCTCCAAACTTAAATGCTATTTTGATGTATTTTTATTGTATAGGAAAATGGGTTTGGTAGGAATTGAGCCTGCCCTGTGTACTCTGAATATTTTAATTAATTGTTGCTGTCATTTGGGTGAAATAAATGCTGGGTTTTGTGTATTTGGCATAATGTTGAGGAGGGGTTTGAAAGCAAATTCAGTTACATTGCGTACTTTTGTTAAAGGTATGTGTAAGGAGGGGAAGGTTTTGAGTGCAGTTCAGTTGCTTGATAAAATGACTGAAGAGAAAGTTGAAGTAAAGGTGCTCACATATGGGATTCTTATAAATGGCCTCTGTGAAATTCGAGAGACTGGTCTTGCTATTGAATTGCATAGGAAGATGGTGCAAAGAACTTGTGAATCTAATGTCCTCACTTATAGCATGATCATTGATTCTCTTGGTAAAGATGGGTTGATGAATGAGGCACTTGATTTTTTCTCCGACATGATTCATGAAGGTGTTACCCCGGATGTCATTGTTTACAGTTGTTTAATTCACGGTTTGTGTAATTCCGGCCGGTTGAAAGAAGCTGTGAGGCTTTTTGATGAAATGGTTGGCCAAGGGATTTCGGCCAATGTAGTTACATATAATTCTTTGATTTATGGTTTTTGTCAGCTGGATTTGTGGAAGGAAGCTACAAGAATTTTTGATAAAATGGTTGGACAAGGGATTTCACCAGATGTTATAACATTTATGATATTAATAGATTGTCTCTGTAAAAGGGGGATGGTGGGAGAAGCTAGGATGGTGTTTGACATGATGATTCGGATAGGCAAGAAGCCTAATGAATTTACGTATAATTTGCTGATTTATGGATTATGTTTGACAGGGAGCTTGGATGGTGCAGCAGAGCTGTTTAAGTCAATGGAACACAGAGGTCTTGAACAGGATGTTACTGGCTACAGTACATTGATTAATGGGTATTGTAAAGGTCGGGCAATTGATGAAGCTATGTGCCTCTTTCAGGAAATGCATGAAAAGGGGCTGAAGCCCACCACTGTAACTTACAACACACTAATAGGAGAACTCTGCCAGGCAGGTAGAGTTAAAACCGCAAAGGGCCTATTCAATGAGATGCAAACTTGTGGGTTATCTCCAGATTTGCATTCATATTCTATACTGTTAAATGGGCTCTGCAAAAATGGACAGCTCGAAGAGGCAATGGATGTATTTAGGTCTATTAAGAGTGCTGGGCTTGAAGCTAATATTGAAGTTTTCAGCACACTCATTGATGGGATGTGCAGAGTTGGTAAAATAGCAGCAGCGAAGGATCAGTTTGATGAAATCTTGAAGAAAGGTATGGTGCCTGATGTTGTAACATATAACATAATGATCAATGGCCTCTGCAGGAATGAGATGTTGCCGGAGGCCAGTAAATTGCTCTTGCGGATGGAAGAGGAGGGTTGCTTCCCAGATGCCATTTCATTTAACATCATCATTTGACATTTTCTCCAAGAAAATGAGATCACCAAAGCAATGCAGTTCTTTAAGGAGATGCGTAATAAAAATTTCTTGCCTAATGAAGCAGTCAGTTCGACATTACTACACCATGTGTTGGTGAATAAACAATGTCGAACAGCCCTCGAGTCACTTCCTAATTCTCTTCAGAAAAATTTGTGATTGTTTCCTCTGAAACTTATACAATGTGGGGTACAACAAGCAATGCACTAAGTTTTTCATCTTTGGATGGTCGATGCTTTCGACATCTGCTATTTTGTCTACCTAAATCTCATGGAACAAACAGTGATTTCAGTTTGATGCACCAACCAGTGGAGTGTTTGAAGAGTTATGGGACACTGTTATCTATGGCTTGCTGGATTTTTGCAAAGAAAAACTGGGTATGCTGCAATGGGTCTGCGTTCATGCCTTGTTCATCTATACTAACTTGCCTAAAGTAATTGGCTATGGATATTCTTAGATTGAGTGGTACTTTTACCAGATTGCTATGCTGCACTGTCTTTGTGACTGGTTTCTTTGCACTTTTTGATTCCCTTTTGGATTGCTCCATCAGATAGTTTCTGTAGCCTTTTAAGTTGCATTTTGGCTGTGTTTTTTACCCTTTATTTGTATATTCATGCAAATAATAATGATGTGCATCCCAAAATTACTAGTTTGGATAAGTTTCCTAGATGTGTTGATNACATGCACACCTTCGTGCAGATGTTCAAACTTTAAAAATTATCATCAATAGATAGGCAGGTCAATCGTGTCGTGTCGTGTCGTGTCGTATCGGTTTTATGTCGTGTTATTCGATCGTGTTATTTTTGTATCGTATCATTTTTAGTACGTGTCGGNTTTTGGGTTTGCACGTGTTCAATTGAATTCACAAAAAACTATAGTTTGTTCATTTGACACCAGTGACCAATTTTAGATAGTTTTAGGTCTTGGTTTCTTTTTGTGAACCTATTTTTTGAGGATTTTTTTCTTAATTTTTTAAAATTTAAAGGGGTTCAACTTCTTTTAATGGATTCTCATTTTTTTTCTAATTATAAATTTTCTTACACAGAACCTTTAAGTATAATCGCAATCATAAAAAAATATTATTTATTTNCAATTAATATAATATTATTTTAAAAATTATAAAATTCTTATATTTTATCTAAAATACTCATTAAATAATTATTTTTTATTTATAGTACCTATTAATCTTGTTATTCGTATTAAACTTTAATTTG
The DNA here is from genome assembly GCA_963454935.2 of Ilex paraguariensis. Lineage (NCBI taxonomy): Eukaryota > Viridiplantae > Streptophyta > Magnoliopsida > Aquifoliales > Aquifoliaceae > Ilex > Ilex paraguariensis. Next base: position 251,239 of record CAUOFW020004969.1, read on the forward strand.
ACTTATTTATTACTCGTGTCGACGGATCGTGTTATTTTTGGATTCAGGTCGNATTTTTAGTCACTATAGATATTTTGATCAAAGTTGATTCTATTTTAATGAAAAAAATTGTTTTATCCAAACATAAGAATGAAATAATCATTCTATTTCAACACTTAATCTTNTTTTAGTCACTATAGATATTTTGATCAAAGTTGATTCTATTTTAATGAAAAAAATTATTTTATCCAAACATAAGAATGAAATAATCATTCTATTTCAACACTTAATCCTAAACAACTACCAAACATTGGAATGATAATGCACAGTTCAATTTATTTTTAAGTTCATTTCATTTTCAAACTCATTCTATTCCTATCGAAAAATATTGCCGCGTACCAAACGCAGCACAAGGTTGCTAAAGTTGAAACAGATGCCACTTGACCTACAGCTAACGANATGCACAGTTCAATTTATTTTTAAGTTCATTTCATTTTCAAACTCATTCTATTCCTGCCGAAAAATATTGTTGCGTTTTTCAAACTCATTCTATTCCTACCGAAAAATATTGCCGCGTACCAAACGCAGCGCAAGGTTGCTAAAGTTGAAACAGATGCCACTTGACCTACAGCTTACAACAACTTCTTGAGCTAAACCACGAGATTCAAGACATCGGGGAACTTTGAAGCTAAGAACCCGAGTTTAAGAAATGAGTCAATACGTATAAAACTCAACAATGCAAGAACCCGACTACACCAATAAAATAGGGCATGCACCCAACAATAAATAATTCCGAATGTGTCAAATATGAGTTAAGTAAATTTGACACGAAACGAATCCAATCCGACAAGAGTCTAAGACCGAGTATGGCAAGAGATACAATTTAAGAAATTCAAAATACACCAAAATTAAATCATTCATTACTAAAATCTCAATATGAATATTGCGTTCTCTCAGAACTGTAACACGGGCCTAAGGTACACCCCCTTTAGTCCTCACTTAAAAGATCTCCCCTCATCTCCGAGCAACTCGACCAACTCTTTGCCCTGCTCCAAGTAACAAGGCTTTTCCTATCACTCCTGTATGGAGTCCACAGACCACAGCCACGGTTCCACCTAGAACTAGCCATTTCCAATCAATTCCACCAGGATCCCCATGTCTTTGAACATCTTCTACAGTATCACCATTCTCTTCCTCGGCAGACACTGGCTCTGAAGAATCCCCGCTTTCATTGGATGAAATCTTCGTCGTGATTTTTGCCATGAGTGCACTTCGGGATAGCGATGCCTCTGACTTTCTTGCTTGCTCATACGCTCTGAAGCCAGCATGAAACTTCTTGACTGTTCCCCACATCCCATGGCGGACACCCAACTTTGCCACATCCTTTGGGATCCCCATATCTTCGTAATGGATGAGTGTCACCTCGCATGCAGATGAGTGCCCATCTCCTTTATGGGATTCCACTGCATCCATTTGAGAACGCAAGGATCAATATCCAATACAACTTAAGGTCAGTCATTAGTTCCATCAAAGTGTTCCAAGCATAGCCAGTGACTATCTGACATTACATACCAGGCTTAATAAGCCAGCTTGAAAAATAAAGATCCACCCGCCTAGGCTTGTCATGTCTCTGCAAACCTGGGTATGGTACCCCCTACAGCATTGCAGGTTACTTGTTAAAATTCCATAGCCCTTGTAATGCAAGTGCAAAGAGAGTACAACCAGTTGCACTACATTTTTATGAGAGGCCAAGAAGAAAGATCTAACAAACATGTAGTGCGAGACATCATGTAATGGGATAATAGGTGATAGACAACACATTAATAATCATCAGGTATACAATCATGCAGAGTTGAAGTTTTCATCAACATCTGTATAAAATAGTAAATCAATCACATTACAGTTGCTGCTGGGTTGAAATTCTGTTTGAAGTTAAGAAATTTTTACCTTAGTCACACAATAGTACGTCTTCTCAGCTTCCCATATTCTTCGACCAATTATATACTCTCGATCACTGCAGAAAAAGGGGAACTTCACAAAGGACAAAGATTACTTTAGATACTGTTGGAACAAGTAATTGATTTATACCAATGCACAAAGAATATGTTGAACAAGACCTTCTTTATCCAATGTACTATCATTGTTCCGGTATGAGGGCATTCCTCCAATATTTTGAAGTACACAAGCATAGGATCCCATTTAGGCCGAAACTCATCATCCCAGAAAAAATCTCTAACCAGCTCTGGAGTTGCATCCTCAAAGACAGTTCTACTACGGTAGACAATGGGGCCCATCTGATAAACAATATGCATTATCAGGTGTTATTGTGGCAACATTGATTACAGGAGACCTGGTTCTTTCCACTACACCAAAAACTGAGAAGGTGTAGAAGAGAAATTAAATGACAAAGATTCCAAACCAAGTGCCCAAATATATCTATTACATAAAAATTCAGACAAGAAACACTAGGCACACAGGACATAAAACAACCGTTACAGAAATAACCTGAGGCAGAAAAATATCCCCATCTGAAGCCATGCAAAATCCCCTGAACAAAGATGTTTTGTAGTTTCCAAAATATCCTTGCAACCTTATATGAAATTCTCTAATCTAAACACATAATTGAAAAAGGTTGCAATAATATCTCACAAGAAAAAGCATGAAGGTTGCAAATTTTTTGAAAAGGTACTTCAGCATGCCTACAAACATAATGAGTCAGCTTATTGAGTATCCTAAGAGCCAGTTCTCTCCAAAGTCCAACATAGGAACAAAGTTGTTCCATTTTCCTCCTCAATTCAATCCAAACAAGAAGAGCTCACATTTTGCCATATATATGGGTGCTTCACAAGATATTTGTTTGATAAATGGAATGAATCTATAGAGTATCATTTGGAAATTAGTGGACCTAGATATTTTCCATCTCTCTTCTGGTCACACAGCTGTGAAATCTAATATATGCATGCAGATCAGCCTTTCTGTACCCAGACCTCTGTCACGGTATCTTTAACATGAGGACATTGCTTCTTTGGTGCCCATACAAATTGAAAGTCCTTTACTGCTACCTTGCCATCAAATTTAAATAATTCTTTAATTATTTCCAAAAAAAGGACGATATATCAAAGTCAAGGGCAAAAGCTACGCAAACAATTCTCATGTGGACTTTTTCAGCACATAAAATGCGGAAAACAAAATTCAATGTCAAATTCTACCTCAGGTTCATGGCGCCAAGCTTGGTATGCCATGTTTGAAGTGGAACGTTCCATCATACTTTGCCATGCCATCTGACCATCCTTCCCATCAAGAAGATGCAATAGGTGTTCTAGATCATTCCCTCCAACAATATCCTGATTTGCCTCTGAAATTCCAGTACTCTGCCTGCAAAAAAGGTGGAGCTATAAATGGAGTGGCTCAACAAATCAGAGATCACCATTTCTTAACTAGCCTGGTGAGAGTCAAATGCAATCACAGAAACGTTCTACAGCAACGAAAAATTCAATTCAACAATTGAAAGGAGGCATACATGCGTAAATGTTTATTCTAACACCAACATTTGTAAGTCCACAAAATCGTGCAAAGAGAACAGAGCAAATGGCCATGACAGGTTTATGTATGTTGAAATGATACCACACACTGTTCTTAGTTCTAAGCGAGATATTGCAATTAGTGCATTCCCCACACGAATAAAGCTATGCAATGAACAAAACTTTTCTAATTCTAACACCTAGACCTAGATTTATTATGTCTGTGCAGTGATTAATTAAGGCTGCTAGAAGAATTGATGCAGGACATTCAACAGTGAACATGACTTCCTAGTTGTTGCACAATGGATAACCTGATAAATGTTACATACCATACTTGACCACTGCCTGTTCTTAGTTCTAAGGCAAGATATTGCAATTAGTGTATTCCCCACACGAATAAAGCTATGCAATGACCAACACAACTTTTTCTAATTCGAACACCTAGACATTGATTTATTATGTCTGTGTTGTAATTAATGAAGGCTGCTAAAAGAATTGATGCAGGAAATTCAACAGTCGACATGCCTTCCTAGTTGTTGCACAATGAATAAACTGATAAACCTTACATACTGAACTTGGCATTAAAGAACAGGAGTAGCAAAATACATTTCATTGCCCGAAAAAAGTACCTATCCTATAGCCCTAAGCATTCGTCCCATCTCTTCAATCCCAGATTGAGATATCACCTAACTAGAGTTTGCCAGCCCATTGACACATCAGAATCTTCTTGGAACATTTATATTCTCTGATCACAAAAATAGAAGAAAAACCAACTTATCTTGGAACTTCTATTTTCAAACTGCACGAATTTTAAGGATTGTAATGGCCTCCTGCCTTTTTCAAGGGAAATGGTGTGTGTGCATCACCACTATGGAAGACTCAAAAGCCAGATGGTGAATGAGTACACCACCACCTCAAATAATGATATAAACAATCTCTCTCTCTCTCTCTCTCTC
>CAUOFW020004969.1:256004-287817 GCA_963454935.2 Ilex paraguariensis
TAAATGTTTATTCTAACACCAACATTTGTAAGTCCACAAAATCGTGCAAAGAGAACAGAGCAAATGGCCATGACAGGTTTATGTATGTTGAAATGATACCACACACTGTTCTTAGTTCTAAGCGAGATATTGCAATTAGTGCATTCCCCACACGAATAAAGCTATGCAATGAACAAAACTTTTCTAATTCTAACACCTAGACCTAGATTTATTATGTCTGTGCAGTGATTAATTAAGGCTGCTAGAAGAATTGATGCAGGACATTCAACAGTGAACATGACTTCCTAGTTGTTGCACAATGGATAACCTGATAAATGTTACATACCATACTTGACCACTGCCTGTTCTTAGTTCTAAGGCAAGATATTGCAATTAGTGTATTCCCCACACGAATAAAGCTATGCAATGACCAACACAACTTTTTCTAATTCGAACACCTAGACATTGATTTATTATGTCTGTGTTGTAATTAATGAAGGCTGCTAAAAGAATTGATGCAGGAAATTCAACAGTCGACATGCCTTCCTAGTTGTTGCACAATGAATAAACTGATAAACCTTACATACTGAACTTGGCATTAAAGAACAGGAGTAGCAAAATACATTTCATTGCCCGAAAAAAGTACCTATCCTATAGCCCTAAGCATTCGTCCCATCTCTTCAATCCCAGATTGAGATATCACCTAACTAGAGTTTGCCAGCCCATTGACACATCAGAATCTTCTTGGAACATTTATATTCTCTGATCACAAAAATAGAAGAAAAACCAACTTATCTTGGAACTTCTATTTTCAAACTGCACGAATTTTAAGGATTGTAATGGCCTCCTGCCTTTTTCAAGGGAAATGGTGTGTGTGCATCACCACTATGGAAGACTCAAAAGCCAGATGGTGAATGAGTACACCACCACCTCAAATAATGATATAAACAATCTCTCTCTCTCTCTCTCTCTCACACACACACACACACACACAACCCCCAACTACACTGTCTTATATGGCCAAATAGCAGATCAACCAACTCAAGGTGCAACACCATGAACATACGGGTACCTCAGCTATCCACACCAATAATGCACACAGGAGTTCTTCTCAAACGTCTAAATAGGAATGGGCGGTGGAACATATTATCAGCCACTCTGCCTGTCATACAACATCGAAGAATCTAAACCAAAAGTATGTTCATCCAGCAATTAGACTATTACGTAAAATTTACTAGTGCCAAAAAATTAATATGATCAGACATTAAATTTCTAAATCCAGTCATAAACACTAAATATACGGAAATTCAGAACCTGAATCTCACACATCCGATTACAACAATCAAATTGCACATCCACCAAGTACCACCAGTAAATTTTACATAATCCATACGTAAATATACATAAAACAATCACATTTTCGCAGGAAAGAAAAGAATTAAAAATTTGGAAGGACAGTTCAAAATCAAAACTTACTTGATGTCGCCACCACTCCCCTCCGACTGACCCGTCGCCACCGACGCCGGAGCCGAAACGGCGCCAGATTCCGGACGCTTCCTGCCTCTAAAACTGAACCAAAGCCTCCGACCAACTGAAAATGCGGAGAGAGCCGTGAAGGCGAGCCAGAGGCGGCGGGCGCCGAGCCCCGGCGGTACCGCGGTCCAGACGAACCGGAGCTTAGACCGGCAGCCAATAAACACCAATCCCGTCCACCGAGGCCTCCAGGACCACCCGATCACCAGCCCGATCATCACCGCCACCCAAATCGGCACTGCACATAGCAATATGTCGACAAATGTTTCAACCACCGCTGGCTTGGTCATCAAATCCATCAAATTCAACCAGCTCTCCTCCATTATCGCACAATTTCCGATCTACATATATATGTATATCTATATCTGTCTCGGTGTGTGTGAGAGAGAGAGAGAGAGACCGTGGTGGTGGTTCAAGCCATTGGAGTTAGATGGATCTGAAGAGAGAAGCTCCGGCGGAGGAGAGAGAAGATGAAGATTTTTAGAGAGAGAATCGTATAACGCAGGGGATAAGTGGGACTCGTACGAATATGTGACGTGGCGCGGTTGAGGCCATTGATGTGTGGCGACTTGGCAGTTACATACAACACTCTGTATGGCTGCGTTTGCTGGATTTAAAAACTTAACTTAAAAATTAATCTCGACAATTTCAACAGTAAAATTAATAGTTATAATTATTAAATTTAATTTTTAAATATATTTTTTAAATTCACGTACTATTGCTCTTGTTTCTTAGAGATTGAATAAAGCTCCTTGTTACACGTGGACAACTAATCATAATCTTTGTGTGTGAAATTACTCTTTAATATCACAAATAAAAATATTGATAGTATAATTATTTTATTTTTAATTATTTAAATTAAAATTAAAACAAACAGATAAAAAAAAATAAGAAAGATAGATGTGAATTAGTTAAGTTATTTAACATTGAATGGTGTATTAATTAAGTTGATATATTTGGTAGAAAAAAATTTACTGGAATAATTTTATACTATTGAATTAAAATAAATAAAAATTAGATCAATCTTAACTATAATTGATAATACTTTGCAATACCAAAAAATAAATATTGATGATGCAATATTTTATATTTAAAATATATAATATTTTTTTAATTATATAATTTAAAATTAAAGTGAACATAAAGAAAATAAGAGAGATATAGGGGAGAGAAAAAAAGATGTTTGTGGATTAATTGAGTTGTTTGATATTTGGGAGTGTGTAGATTGAATTTTGGGATTAATTTTATGTCATTTGATGAAAAGTATGTGAAAATTTAATTAAATTTGATCATTATTGTTCTTTTATAAATTAAAATTTTAATTTTTTTAACTATAATATTACATAGATTTTTTTTAACAGTTAATATTAGATAGATGATAGTGGGGTGTCAATTTTTGACTCGAACACGAATCCGACTCTAACCGAATTCGACACGAATCTAAAAATAACATGATTAGTTGACATGAGTAAAAAATGAGTCAAATTAAAGTTCGACACAAATAACACGATTAATGAGTACAGTAGATAGAAAATAAATATTTAATGAGTATTATAGATAGAAAATAAAAATTTTATAAATTTTTATAATTTTTTTAAATAGTATTATATTAGTTGTTGTCAAATTAAATAAATTTTTATTGACACGAATATTGACATGAACTCGACACGCACCGAAACTGATACGACACGAAAATAACACGACCAAAAGTGTGACACGATATGAAATTGATACGATACGACACGATTGACGCCCCTCCATACTAAATGGATTGTGATATAAATTATAATTGTGGAAAAAATGAAAAATATAGCATATATTAACTTTGTTTTAGATAATTACACGATCAATTTTTTTATTGATACTACATAAAAAAATATTTATTTTTAAATAATACTGCTTATAATTAATGTAAATACGTAATATATTGCAAACGTTGGATAGCCATTGGACTTCATTGAATGTTGAGATCGACTGTTAAGTGAATGATCTTAATTCATTTAATCTCCAAATTAAATTTTAGTAATTAATAGCATTGCTATTTATTTTTTATTCTTTAATTTATAATATATGAATTATTAAATATATAGCCGAAACCATCTTAGTGTTGATTTTTGGTCAGTGATTACAATTTCACTCACTACTTTATAATGACAGAAAATACAAAAATTTATTTTTACCCTCCAATAAAAAGAAATTATTTTCAAAAATTAAAAAAAATAAAATAACACAACAGGACTACTAATCAAGAATCCATTAACTGCGATATATATAACATTATTATGGAAACTCGTGTTTGAAAGCACAGTAAAAATTTAAGGAAAATATTGATTACCGTTAGATAAGTTTATTTGATTCCGTCTAATGGACTTATTAAAACTTGTTTTATTTTATATTATAAAAATTATAAATACTAATCAATACATAACAGCTATAAGATTTCAAAACATATTAATACATTTATACAAGTTAGGCTATAGTATTTAAATTGGTATCGTATCTCCTTTAATTTCGATGGTTGATTTTAAATTGAATGATTTGCAACCATCTATAAAATAAAATAAAAATACACATGACGTATTTTTATTGGTTAAAAAAGTAGATGCTCGATATTAAAAAATATATATGATGGTGTAATTAACGCGGATGAGTAGAAGGTCGATATTATACTTGGCAACTTGAGTCTGAGCTTCTAGGCTCGTGAGGATCGTAATAAAGAATTTCAGGGATTGGGGGAAATTACATAGTGAAAATACAGTGATTCATCAGCTCGAGAGCTCGGCTAATCCACTCTTCAATGAAAATTCTTGCTCCTTTTGTTTCAATAAATGGGGATGAAATTTATAGTCTGCCTCTCAGGCCATCAGGGATTCTCTCTCGTTATTTGAGATGTTATACAGTATTTATATAACTGTTCCTTGTTCTGTGGGATCTTTGCCGAGATCTTAGCCTTTCATCCATGGATTCCTCCTTGATTTTTGGAGAATATCTTGGTTTGTTGAGGATTTTGTGCCTTGAATATGACTATTTGCCACCTGTAGGGTTCTTGTTAACACCCAGCTGTTCCCTTGCCATTCTAGGTACTGTCTCATTTGGGGTGAGCTCTAGGTCTGGTCCTTTGAGCTTTGCATGTCTTGTCTGACCTTCTTGTCCAACCTCCGCACCTGAGTTCAAACTTTGGAAGTTACTCTATGTATCATCAGTTGTCCCCCAGCTCTTGACCAAGCTGGCTTGGGTAAGGGCTGAGCTAACACTTAACTAGGGCAGACCTACACGTGCTAACCTCGGTTTGAGCATGAACAAGTTTTTGACGGTTACCAGTAATCATTTCATCATTTTTTTTATTGTTTCTTGTGCACGATCCCCACTTTCTAACGTTAGCTTTAAATGCCTCTGAGTTGAGGAAAATGACTCATTTTGCCTTTTAAACTCCCTCTCCAGGCTTTTCCCTCTCTTCTTCCCACAATCCCAGATTTTTTGATTCTGCTAGTGCCTCTAGGGTTTTTTTTTGAGAAATCGATTTTCCCTGATTCAGTCTGAAGTTCACTCCTCGCTTTAATTTCAAGCCTTGGTTTACTTTCGATCCTCACTCAGGTACGTTTCTTACCCTCTGTTCATCTCCTCGTTCTGGATCCCTTAAGTCTAAGGTGGTTTCTGTATTTTTGAACTTTTCGATTATGTTATTTTAGGAACTGAGGACGATCTCTGTCTCGTATTCCTCTCTTTTTAGACCCTTATTCAACTGCCAGGGTTTTTCTTATCGGTAGTTACTGTGTTGCCCCTTGACTCTTAGAGAGTGCTTTACAAATATTCCTTCCCTTTATCGTACTTTCAGACTCCCTTTCTTTTGCCCAACTATGTCTGCTTCTTATGAGACTACCCCCTCCTCTGTTTCCCTTCTGGGGAGCAGGTCTGCTGAGGAAGATTTTGATTTAGGTGATGTGGGTGAGGAGATTGATAAATTTCTCGGTGTTGATTCTGCTGATACCGAGGGAAATGCTGAAGATATTCCCTCATCTACCACCCCCGTTCCTAAAAATCCTAACAAGGGTAAGGGCAAGGTGAGCGGAATTGGTATCTTAGGCAGTGCTGAGGGTGCAGGTGCTGCTTTCAGAACTGCAGAACTTGTGGGCTTCAGTGAGTTCTCTCCTCCCCTCATGAAAGTTCTTAGCGCTGGTTTTAGCTTTCATCCTGGTGTTCATATAAATTTACCTTATACGTCACCCAAGTTCACAAAAAAGTTTATTTTTTCGTGGCCGCCTTTGAGAACGATCTTCTGTTTCCCATGCACCCATTCATCAAGAGCGTTTTGCAGCATTTTAATGTCTGCCCTGCTCAGCTCTCCCCTAACTTCTAGGGTGTTCTGGTGGGTCTTCTTGTTTTCTTTAAGAAGCATAAACTTGGGGTCCCTACTGTCTTTCTACTCATGGAGTGTTTTAATGTTAAGTATACCCCTTTCGATGATTTCTTGTATATCTCTAAACGGGTTAAAGCCAAAGTAATCATCATCGACCTTCCAAGCTCTCACAAGGGCTGGAGAAAACTTTTCTTCTTCATGGGGGGCGATCAATGGGAATACAACCCTATGGACAATTCAGANCTTGTATATCTCTAAACGGGTTAAAGCCAAAGTAATCATCATCGACCTTCCAAGCTTTCACAAGGGCTGGAGAAAACTTTTCTTCTTCATGGGGGGCGATCAATGGGAATACAACCCTATGGACAATTCAGATTCTCTTCCGGTCCCTCGGGCCTGGAAAGCCCCTAATAACTTGGGTAAGTGCAAATCTAGGTGATCTAGGGTCGATTTCAGTAGCTTTCTATGCTGATCTCTTTTTGTTTCTCATATTCTGTGCTTTTTTTTAGGTGTTCGCCCTGAACTCAGCCTTGGGTTCTCGTAGCGCAGGGGTTCAGTCTCCCAGAGACTACGATTGAAGCCCCGAGTCCCCTTTCTGTTGTAAGTGCAAAGGAGGTCGCTAGTAATACCTCAAACTATCCAACTCTGACCTTCCCCTCTTTTCTTGTACCTTGTTCATTCATATTTTACCTGTCCTGGGTTTTTAGGTCCTTCCGAGACGAGGCCTTCCACATCAGAGCTCCAAGCTAAGCTTTCCTAATTAAAGAAGACCAGAAGTGGTGGTAAACGTAAGGCTGAGGTTGGTTCTGGCAGTGAAACTACTCCTCCAGCCAAAGTGCCAAAAAAGAGTGTGCCCCCCAACTCTACTGTTCCAACTCCACCCTCTATCATCCAGCCTTCATCCATTCTACAAGCTACAGGGGGTTCTTCCCTTAGGAGATCTCCGTTCACACCCAGCGAGGTTCTTGAGCAAGGGCAGACCTTCCCTACTTCTTCTGAGGTTGATAGGGCCCTGAGGATGATTACTCGAGTTTTGCCCACTTCTAGTTCTCCGGCATCACCCGAAAGGATTCCTTTGTCATGTCAAGAGAGCTCTAGGATTAAAAAGGGGAAAGGCCCTAAAATGGAGAGTGACCAGGGCTCCTTCTTTGACAAGATCGAGCTTGCTGCTGGGGTCATTAGCTTTATTCTTCTTGAGTATGATGTTAAAAGAGCCTCCATCATGCCCCTCGAGATTTCTATCACCCCAGTTCTTCATGGAGCAGTTGCTGTAAATGCCTACTCTCCCACTTTTCTCCCTCTCTCTCTCTTTTTTTTGTAGCATAAATGATGTTGACCTCTTTTTTTTTGCTGTTTGCTCTCAGCTAGCTCTCTATGTGAAAGGCTTAATGGGCAGGATCCAATCTCTGGAAGACTCGGCTAAGGTCACGAAGGCTTATGAGCTTAAAGTCACTGAATTGTCTTTTGCCAATGAAGATCTTCGCATTCAGAACCAAAAACTTCAGGAATAGGTGGAAAAGCAAGTTACTATTATCCAGGGTTTGGAAACTGAGAAGGAGAGGGCTGAGAAGGAGGAGAGAAAGATCAGAGACGAGCTTCAGCTTAAGAACGATGCTTGGGTCAAAGCTTGTGAGGAGACCCATGAAGCCATTCGCTCTTTTAAGAACATGAAAAGAGAGTATGACAATTTGTCCAAGGTGAACGATGTCATACGCAAGGAGCTTGAGGAGACAAAAGTTATCGTTAATCAGAAGGATGATCTAATATCCGAGCTGAAGGATGACGTAGCCAAGCTGAGGGATGATGTCGCTACTAAGTGGATCACTAAATGGCTTGCTTTCTAGGACATGGCTGAAAAGACATACCTTGGCCAAGATTTTGATTTTGACATCCCTAATGAAGAGGAGGTTGAGGCAAACAGCCCTGAGGCCAGCACCAAGTTCCCCCCGCCTTTTGAAGGTGTTGAGGCGCCCATAGCTTCTCCCCTTGTTCCAATGGCTGTCGAGCTCCCTGCGATTTCTACCGTAGCCCCCAGGGTTGCTCCTTTCTCAACTGACCTTGTCTTTATCGCTCTGGCCCTGAACTCACTCCCTATTTCAAAAATTATTGGGCCTTCGACTACCGAGCTTCTAGCCCCTTCTCTTCCAGCGATCCCGTCTGTTAGTCTGTCAGACACTTCATCTGCCGAGCTCCCAAGCTCTTCCTATTCCTCCTATTGAGGCTTCAGTTACCGAGCTGCAGAACCCTTTACCTACTCCACCTTCAAGAAGTTAGGATATACAATTTTTTTTGGTGTGTAGCTTTGAGTTTAAACTGTAACTGCAACTTCTGTAACCTCTGTTGGTAACTCTGAACTTGCATCTTGAGCTGCAACTTCTGTTTTGAAATGCGCATCTGAATCTTAGTTAGTTATTTTTCTATATATGTTTCTCTTGCACCCTTGCTTCAAGGGGTTATTCATACCTCCTTGAAGCAGAACAGTGTGGATTGTCTCATTTCTGTTAGTATCTCAGACCAAAGGAATCTGAGAATCCTCTTTAAGAGCTTTGGAAGTCCAGCCTCCAAGGTCAGAAGTTAAGCAGTTGATAGCGGATCTACCAAGGCAAAATTGAGGCCATTGTCTTTGGCACTCAACTACCTTTCAAAAGGGTGACTGTCTTCTTAATTAGGAAACCCAAAGGTCTGCCGACTTTGGGTTTCATGAATGTCTTGATTCAATTAAACCGACTTAGGATGTCTTAATGGTTTTGCTTTAATTTCTTGAACCTTCTTTCACTCTTGGAAGCTTTTCTTGTATCCTGAGGGTTCCACATTCTTTGCTTCTTTTTATCTTCTTCTTCTTTGAGGGTTTTATGGCTGCCCCAGTTTCGCCTTTGTTCAAGGAACGAAGCGTCTTTGGGATTAAATGGGAGTGACATCTTCGCTATTTAGTTCCTTCTACCTTATCAAGTTCGCATTTGGAGGGGATAAAGAGGAGGTTTTTCCTTGACTTAGAGTTGCCTCTATGGTCTCCAACTTCTGATGAGCCCTACAACTATCTTTCACCGGGGGAGACTTTCTTCTTTGAGAGAGCTTTGGAAATGGGACTGTGCTTTCCCATTCATCCTTCTGTTGGTTACATTTTGGCTTACTGTGGCTTATGTCATTCTTGCCTTTCTCCCAAGGGTTGGGCTACCATGATTAACTTTTTTCTTTTTTGGCGCTTGCAGGGCAATGACGGGTTTCCTATTGTGGCTGAGTTCTTGTACTTTTTTGACCTTGAAGAGGATGAGATCCCCAGCTTCATTTGATTTTGGTGGAGACACTTTGAACTGCGGCGCCTGGTGCTTGATCTCCTGTTCTTTCCTGAAGGATGGGCTCAACGTTTCTTCTTTGTTTCTGGGGATTCTTGGAGGTCCATCGAGTTGCACTATAGAGAGCGCAGAGTTCCTCGGTCTTGGAAGAGCTATTCTTACACAGGTTAGTGTTTTGATTGCCTTTACTGGTTAGGTTCAATGATGGCGTGCCTTTGGTCTAATGGTACTTCTTACATTGTGAAAGTTTGTTCTGTTTTGTAGGTGCTTCTGACCTGAACCTAGTGGAGGAGATGAGGGTTGAACAGATAATTAATGTTGAGCCCATGTCCTTTGTTGAGCTTATGACATCAGACAACCTCTTTCTTTTCAGCGCTGCTAGAGCTGCGATGGATTTTGTTTCTTACCCAGATTCTAATTTCTCTCTTTCGGGATCAGACGAAGATAAAGGTGCTAGTACTTCTCTTAGAAAGCGTAAGAGGGGTGGTTCTTCTTGTAGTTCTTCTTCCTCCTCGTCTTCATTGGGAACTGTTCTTTTTTCATCCGCTGGGCAGAAGCTTATGAATCTTCTCTCGGAGGCAAAGAAAGAGAGAGATAAGCTGAAGGAAGAAAACATTCGTCTAAGGGAGGAGGATGCTAAGCTCAAAAAACGCCTTCGGGGCGACTAAAATCTTTCGCTGTAGTTAGCTTGTTTCTTCCATTTGTACTATTATATAGGCTTTAAACTTTTTCTTTGCTTAATGGTTAAGTTCTCTTTCGTCGATTGTTGTGCTTGTGATTTTGCTTCGAATCTCTTTTGCATGTGTTGTGATCTAAGGGTCCTGTCTTAAGCTAGACGAGCTCATCTTTAATTTATAAGTTGAGGAGCTCTTTTGCAGTTTATGAGCAGAAGAGCTCATTTTTAACTCATGAGCTCATCTGCAATTTATGAGCTTGAGAGCTCATCTTTAACTTATGAGCTGTAGAGCTCATCTGCAATTTATGAGCTTGAGAGCTCATCTTTAACTTATGAGCTGAAGAGCTCATCTGCAATTTGTGAGCTTGGGAGCTCATCCTTAACTTATGAGCTGAATAGCTCATCTGCGATTTATGAGCTTGAGAGCTCATCTTTAATTTATGAGCTCTTTCTAAAATTTACACAAGGGTGAATAAAAAAAACTTGCTATTTTATTGAAAATATCCTTATTACAGGGGGAGCTCACTAAAAGAATCTCTTAAGATGCTTTGCATTCCAGAAATGAGATAGGATTTTCCCTTCCTCTGTTTGTAACTCATAATTATCGGGTTTGATCACCCGTGAGATGATATAGGGACCTTCCCAATTAGGCCCCAGCTTTCCATGAGTGGGATCCTTCCTTGCTAACAAAAATTTTCTAAGAACCAGGTCTCCCACCTTGAAACTCCGATGCCTAACCTTCCTGTCGTAGTACCTGGCTGTCTTCCTTTGGTAATTCTTGATACGATGTAGAGTTGCTTCCCTTTTTTCTTCAAAGAGATCTAAGCTCAATAGAAGGGACTTATCACTGTGTCCATTGTTTGCGAACTCAGTCTTGAGGGATAGGAGCCCGACCTCGACATGTGTCACTGTTTCGATTCCGAAGGTCAAGAAAAACGGTGTTTCTTGAGGTGCTGACCTGACTGTTGTTCTTTATGCCCAAAATACTTCTGGGAGGTGTTCCACCCATTTACCTTTTAGATCGTCCAGCTTGGTTTTCAGGGCTGCTTTTATAGTTCTGATGGTGACCTCCGCTTGCCCGTTAGACTGAGGATGGGCTGGGGCTAAAAAGTAGTTCTTTATCCTTAGTTCGGTACAAAAATTTTTGAACTTTGGATTGTCAAATTGCTTCCTGTTGTCGGAGACGATTGTCCTGGGAATACTAAACCTGTAGATTATTGATTTTCACGTGAAGTTCTGAACTTTCTGTTCCGTAATCGTTGCTAAGGGTTCTACTTTTGCTCACTTGGTGAAGTAGTCTATCCCAATGATGACGAATTTACACTGTCCTACACTGGTAGGAAGGGGTCCAAGTATGTTCAGACCCCATTGCTGGAAAAGCCATGGGCTAACCACTGAGGTTAAGAGCTCTGGTGGGCAATGGGGGATGTTGGCGTGCACTTGGCAGACCTTGCATCTTTTGACAAGGTCTGTTGCATTCTTGAGCATTGTGAGCCAATAATACCCTTGCCTTAATGTCTTTCCTGCCAAAGCCCGAGCTCCGATGTGGTTGCCACAGACTCCCTCATGGATTTCTTTGAGTATGTAATTGACATCTTCGTCCCCACGCATTTAAGAAGAGGTGTTGAAAAACATCGTTTGTATAAGTTTCCCTGCAAAATAGAAAATCTGGCTGACCTGGTTCTTAGTTTTGCTGCTTCTTTGGGATCTTTTAGCAAAGTTTCATGCCGAAGGTACCCTAGGATGGGGTCCATCTAGCTTGGTGGGGCTTGTACAGATAGCACTTCTTCATCCTCAATGCATACAGACAGTTCTACCAAGTGCTCCACTGGAATTAATCTGTCCAAACTTTCCTGCGAAGCTATTGCCAACTTCACCAAGGCATCTATCCACGAGTTCTCAGCTCTTGGGACATGTCTAATCTTAACTTGCACAAACTTTTTGATCAACTCCTGTACCTTTCTGAGGTAAAGGACTATTTTCTTGCCTTTAGCTTCATAAGCCTCCTCTTTCTGTTTTACTACCAGTTGAGAATCACTGCAGATCTCTAGCTGCTCAGCCTCCATTGAGTGAGCAAGATTGAGTCCAACAATGACAGCTTCACATTCTGTCTCGTTGTTTGAAGTCTTAAACCCAAACCTGAGGGTGTATTTGACGTTTATCTCATCTGGAAAGGTTAATATCAAGCCTGCACTGCTTCCTTGAGCGTTGGCAGCTCCATCTATAGAAAACTTCCATGTGGGGAGGTTAGGCACTAGTTGCATTGTTTCCATAGGTGCTAGAGTTGTGAACTCCGTGATGAAATATGCCAGAATTTGCCCTCTAATCGTAGTTCTAGGCTTGAATCTGATGTCAAACTCACTGAGCTCTATAATGCACTTTATCAGCCTTCTTAAAGACTCTGGTTTGTGCAGCACTTGCTTCATCGGCTGTTCTGTTGGGACCTCAATAGTATGAGCCTGAAAATATGGTCTAAGTCTTCTGGTTGTAGTCATTAGTACTAAAACAAGCTTCTTTATTTTTGGGTACCTCTCTTCTGCCCCCTCAAGGCTCTGCTACAGTAGTAGACTGGTTGTTGAGACCTGTCTCGCTCCCTCACTAGTGCTGCACTAGTTGAGAAATCTGAGACAGCTAGATAAAGAGTAAGTATTTTCCCCTCCAAGGGGCTTACCAGAATAGGAGGGGAGCTCAGGTAGACCTTCAAAGCTTTGAATGCTTCTTCACACTAGGCATCCCACTGGAACGCCTTATTTAGAATTTGAAAGAAGGGTTGACACTTATCGCTTGATCTAGACATATAACGACTTAAGACAGCTATTCTTCCAGTCAAGCATTGGATCTCCCTTACATTAGACGGTGGTTGCATATCCAGGATTGCCTTAACCTTTTCTAGGTTAGCCTCAATTCCTCTACTGTTGACTATGAAGCCCACAAACATCCTTGCAGACACTCCGAAGGCACATTTCGCTGGGTTGAGTTTCATCTTGTATTCCTTAAGGACCTGAAATGATTATGCTAAATGTGCAATGTGGAGCTTTGACTTAAGTGATTTTACTAACATATCATTGATATAGACCTCCATGGACGTTCCAATTTGCATTTAGAATATTCGATTCACTAGATGCTGGTAGGTGGCTCCTGCGTTCTTTAACCCAAAAGGCATAATCTGATAACAATATGCTCCCTTCTCAGTCACAAAGGAGGTCTTCTCCTGGTCGGTTGGGTCCATCCTAATCTGATTATAGCCTGAGAAAACGTTCATAAAGCTGAGGAGCTCGTGTCCAGTGGTGGTATCTACTATTAAGTCAATCCGAGGCAAGGGAAAACTATCATTTGGGCATGCTGGGTTAAGATCGGTGAAGTCAATGCAAAGTTGCCACATGCCGTTGGTCTTCTTGACAAGGACCACATTGGCTAACCATGAAGGGTAATCCACTTCTCTGATGGCTTTGGCGTGGAGAAGTTTACTGACCTCCTCATTGATTGCCTTCTGGCGCTTTGGGGCAAAACTTCATCGTTTCTGCTTAACAGGCTTGTAGGTGGGATTCACACTTAACTTGTGTGTGATAACTGAGGGGTCAATTCCTTCCATATCTTCTTGCTTCTAGGCGAATACTTCCATGTTCTTCTTCAAGAATTGGATGAGAAGGTCCTTATTTCCCTACTTAGTTTAGACTCGACGTAAACAAGCTGTTCTAGCTTTTCATCAAGCTGGACAGGTTCTGGTTCTTCCGACGGTGTTGGCTTAGTGTCCAATTCGTCTCTCATGTCAAGTTCGTCCAGTTGAATGTTTTTGACCTTCTTTCTTTTGATAGACGCCATGTAGCATTCTCATGCCACACGTTGATCTCCTCGGACAACACCCACCCCATTTTTCGTAGGAAACTTCATCACTAGATGGTAAGCTGAAGGTATAGCCCTCATTGCATTGAAGGAAGGTATTCCTAGCAACATGTTATATGCAGAAGGGGCATCAACTACCAGAAATCTCACAGAAGTGGAGGTCTGACAGGAAGGGTCCCCAATTGTGAGCAGGAGCTGAACCAACCCTAGTGGAAGTACCATTTCTCTTGAGAATCCCAATAGGTGGGTAGTTACTGGCTCGAGCTTTTCTCTACCTATCCCCATCTTATCGAATGCTAGTGCAAAGATGATGTCTGCAGAGCTTTCGTTGTCAACCAGAACTCGATGAACCGTTCTGTTGGCAACAACTGCTCTTACTACTAAATGATCATCATAGGGATGTTGGTAGCCTTCTAGATTTGAGTTTGAGAAGGTGATTGACATATCCAGACACGGATTCTTTGAGACAGTATGTACCTTTAGCGCTTCATCAGCTCTGACCCTACGTAAGTGGACTTTCTTAGCTGAGTTGGATTCTCCTCCTCCTGTAAATCCCCCTGATATTACTCTGATTTTTCCTAGGGGTTATTGATGCTGCAAGGGGGCTTGTTGCTGAGGTGCTGGGGGCGGTGGAGCTCTATTCTGAGCATCATGGGCAATAAAACGGCGTAACTACCCCCTTTGGATCAAGAATTCAATCTCCTTCTTGAGCTGGATGCAGTCATCGGTATGGTGACCATGATCTCTGTGATATTCACAGTACTTCGTAGGATCCCTCTATGCTGGATCTACCTTCATTCGAGGAAGCCATCTTAAGAAATTTTCATTTTGCACCTCATATAGGATATGGGATACCGTGACAGTGAGTAGGGTATACTGCTGCACCTTGACTGTAACTCAGGCTGCGGGGGGCCTAGATGGTCTCTGACATTTTCCCTCCTTTTCGGGGAACGTTCTTTATCTTTCTTGAAAGATCTATCTCTTCTTGGAGACCTGTTTCTTTCAATTTCTTTCCTGGGACTCCGATCTTTTTTCTTTTCCTCATTTTCCTTGCCTTTCTGAGAAGACGGGCTCCCTATCTTTGAAAGGAGAGCTTCCTCACCGTTGATATACTTCTCTGCTTTGGCCAACACCTCGGCCATGCTTGCCTGAGGATTCTTGGATATGGAGAACATCAAATCTATTAACTGTATCCCTAATCCTGCTATGAAAGCAGTAATTGTGAATTTTTCGTCTAGGACATCTATCTTTAGGAATTTCGAATTAAATCTTTGGACGTAGGACCTTAGGTTTTCCTGAGGTCCCTGCTTCACATTTAGCAAATGGTAGCTCGGATTTCTATATGTCCGAGCTCCAATAAAGTGGGACATAAAGAATATTGAGAGCTCTTTGAACGAGGAGATAGAGGTCGGGGGAAGCCAGTTAAACCATGCTAAGGCTAACCCTTTCAGAGTTATAGCAAAGGCGCGATAACGAACAGGGTCTTGATATCCATGTAACTCCATCTGATTTTTATAGGTGTTCAGATGGTCCATGGGGTCTCTAGTTCCATCAAAAGGTTCTACCTGCGACATTCTGAATTTCAGTGGGAGGGAAAAATGCAATACCCCAGGAATGAATGAGGACTCGGTTTGTTCCACCAAGACGTCTATGGTTACTGGGGTCTTTCCCCTCATGACCTCCTTCATGTGGCTGAGCTCCTGTTGAATATCTTTGAATCACTACTCCCAATATTGGTCTTTTCGCTCCTACTGGATTGGGCGGAGGTTATTTCTTTCAATCTCATTACTTTGGCTCTGCACATCTTCATTGTCCTCGTTCAGATTGGGGAATCTGGCTATTTTTTTCTCCTTCGTCGGCCTCTCGGAATGGATCAAGGGGTTGCGGTTCCCTGAGAGGGGGATCATTCTAGCCTCCTTGGGCTGGTTGTTTCTCCTATGGTTGTTGTAAAAGCTTCAAAAGTTTCTCATTTTGCTTTATCAGGCGCTAATTTACCAAGCGGAGGGCCTCCAACTCGTTGTTTGTGGGAGAATCTGCCATAGGAGGATTGATATCTACGGTTGGGAAGAAATCTTGTGGATCCTTGTGATATCTACTTGTGTTCTCCTGCTAATTCTGCATTCGTGGGGGATTCATTTGGCTTCTGCCCATGTTGCGGGTTGAGACCATCAGTTACTAAAGGATTAACATACTTGTAACTAGAACTATCGTTCCCACAGACGACGTCAAACTGATTGTGTAATTAACGTGGACGAGCAGAAGGTCGATATTATACTTGGCAACTTGGGTCTGAGCTCCTAGGCTCTTGAGGATCGTAACAAAGAATTTCAGGGATTGGGGGCAATTACATAGTGAAAATACAGTGGTTCACTAGCTCGGGAGGTCGGCTAATCCACTCTTCAATGAAGATTTTTGCTCCTTTTGTTTCAATAAATGGGGATGAAATTTTCAGTCTGTCTCTCAGGTCATCAGGGATTCTCTCTCGTTATTGTAGGTGTTATATAGTATTTATAGAGCTGTTCCTTGTTTTGTGGGATCTCTGCCGAGATCTTAGTCTTTCATCCGTGGATTCTTTTTTAATTTTTGGATAATATCTTGGTTGGTTGAGGATTTTGTATCTTGAATATGACTTTTTGCCACCTATAGGGTTCCTATTAACACCCAACTATTCCCTTGCCATTCCAAGTACTGTCTCATCTGGGGTGAGCTCTAGCTCTGGTCTTCTAAGTTCTGCGTACCTTGTCTGACCTCCGCGCCTGAACTCACACTTTGGAAGTTACTCTATGTATGATCAATATATATATATATATTTGGAAACTTAATGGGCCCCACATTTATATAAACTTCTTGGCATTTTGTCAAACACTTACCTTCCAGCACCAATCATTTTTAGCAGCTGGATTGGTTGTTAGTTGTTACAACTTGCAAAACAGGATGCTATCTATTACATTTGGATATACATAACAGCTGTTCTAATTACAAATATGTCAAAATGTACTTTGTGACAGCTGACCAACTTTTTGATTTAGTCATACTTTTCGAAAACAAAAAACGTCTAGATTCAGTTATGGAACACGGATTTAATTCGGGTCAAGTCAAGATTCAAAAATCGAATATTAAATTGACACAATTTTGAAATCTAGGGTTAAATCTGAGTGATAATGGTGTGTAATCCTTTTTTGGGAATATCTTAAGATTGAATTTTGACTTTTGAGATATATATGTCGGATTATCACTGTATTGTGGGACATTTTTCCATTGATTTTATTATAATTGATAATTGATTTCTAAAGACTAGAAATTTTGAGAGTGTGATTTAGGCATGAAATGAAAAAGGTCACCTGTCAATTTAATATGTTAAAATCCGAAATATGGAGCATTGCAAAATAACCATGGTATAAAAAAACATGTATTAGAGATTTGTGAAATCCATAATGTTATGTTTTTTTTTTTTTCAATTCTTTGTGGATAAACAATTAGATTTGATTCCTTATTAATTCCATCGTTACCACTAGATCAATACACCATTTACATGTAGGCATGTCAATTGTGTCAGGTTAGATGATTTTGTATTGGGTTTTAACGGGTTTACATAAAAAAAGTACTTCATCCATATTCGATTCGTTTATTAATTTATTTCTAACAAATTGTATTGTATCGGATTCGTACTGTGTATAATCGGTATATAAATAGGTAGTATCGTATTTTTTTTGATTGACTTCACTCATACTCAATTCGTTTATTAATCATGTTGTGTCACAGACATTGTTAATACGTTATGATCCATTAACCAAATAGGGTANTTTTTTTTTTTGATTTACTTCACTCATACTCAATTCGTTTATTAATCATGTTGTGTCACAGACATTGTTAATANGTATTTTTTTTGATTGACTTCACTCATACTCAATTCGTTTATTAATCATGTTGTGTCACAGACATTGTTAATACGTTATGATCCATTAACCAAATAGGGTAAATTTAGGTCCCGATTCGAGTTTCCTATCTTTTCCCTCAAAATTTATCTCCAAACTATTATTTGCCACATGAATTTATTTATTTTGGGAAAAAAAGATCTTTATGACGCTCTCATGTATATCAAAATTTCTCTTTCAAGCTTTAAAGTGAACCTTTTTAAAGGTTTTTATTTTTTTAAAATTTAGGTGTTGAATGCTTTAAAAATTTTCAGTTTGGTCTAAGTCACCAAAATTCANATTTTTTTTGGGAAAAAAAGATCTTTATGACGCTCTCATGTATATCAAAATTTCTCTTTCAAGCTTTAAAGTGAACCTTTTTAAAGGTTTTTATTTTTTTAAAATTTAGGTGTTGAATGCTTTAAAAATTTTCAGTTTGGTCTAAGTCACCAAAATTCAAAAAGCACCCTAAAGTGTCGGAGTATCCATTTTCTATATTGGGGTGGCTTTATCGAGCATAGGAACCACTTTTTTTTCATGCATAATCAAGTTGTCTTCCTTTCTTTCTTCTTCTTTTTTTTCTCCTTTTTTGACGCCTACAGTACCTCTTTTCTCTGAAAATATACAACTTAACTGTAAAAAAAAAATTAAAATTATTAANTGTGGCTTTATCGAGCATAGGAACCACTTTTTTATCATGCATAATCAAGTTGTCTTCCTTTCTTTCTTCTTCTTTTTTTTCTCCTTTTTTGACGCCTACAGGACCTCTTTTCTCTGAAAATATACAACTTAACTGTAAAAAAAAAATTAAAATTATTAAAGTTATAATTTTTAGTACAGACACACAGTATCTCTTTTAGATAAATTCTAATAGTTGACTAATAATTCACCGTACAAAGTTAGAAGTTTTAATTTCGAATCTAGTAATAGGTTCTAGGTCATTTCCTACATGTTTATCATAACAATTATTCATTGCTTATGAAACGGGAAATTTCCTATTCCTAAAAAGAGTGATTGTGTACTCTAATAAACGTCTAATAATTTAGGGTGACAATCGTCTCGTGTTATTTGCGGGTTCATATTAAGCACTAATCGTGTCACTGCCGTGTTCAATCGTTTATTTTGTGTCATGTTTGTGTTAACTCACATAACTGACATAACTAGGGAATAAAAAAATTAACTCTAAAATTTAAGTTTAAAATTTCATTATCACTTAATCAAACCCATATGCTCATGTTTTTTTTATAAAACTAAAAATTAAGTGAATAAATATAATAATAAGAATTACAAAAANGGACAATCGTCTCGTATTGTTTGCGGGTTCATATTAAGCACTAATCGTGTCATTGCCGTGTCCATTCAATCGTTTATTTTGTGTCATGTTTGTGTTAACCCACATAACTGACATAACTAGGGAATAAAAAAATTAACTCTAAACTTTAAGTTTAAAATTTCATTATCACTTAATCAAACCCATATGCTCATGTTTTTTTTTATAAAACTAAAAATTAAGTGAATAAATATAATAATAAGAATTACAAAAAAAATCTTCTTATTTTGTACAAGAAATATGCCAATAGTTGATAAAAATAACAAAAAATTAACATTTTATTTATGTAATATTAGTTAAACGTATTAATTATATTAATTTCCTACTATTCGTGTTTGACATTAACTCGATTAATTTATTATTTGAGTTAACAAATTGTGTTATTTACAGGTTCGTTTCAAAAAATAATAACTTAAATTTACTAATTTCGTATTAATTTTAAGTTATATTTTCGTATCTTATCAGAAATTATCACCCTTGCTTACAATTCTCCGACATGATTTGCTAACCACACCAAAAAATGACAGGCAAGTACAAAATACGGATTAATCTTCATGTATTCAGGTTATTACGATTTATAAGACCTTATATAATAAATTAATCGACAACTTATACACTAACATGAAACCAACTATATATATATAAACAAATGAGTTAGATATAAATTAAATAAATTTATTATAATAAATACTTAAGCGTAATACAAATACGACATGACCATTTATATAATATTACAATTAATAAATTAAATTTTCAACTTATAAAAATACAACAATAGTCAAGATTGATCAAATTTTCATTTATTTTGATGTAATTATACCAAATTTATCCCAAAATTTTTTTTATCTAAAAATTTCAACTTTTTTCACGATTTTCAACGCTAGACAATTCAATCAACACATTCTTTAATGTCAAACAATCTCATTAATCCACACCTACATATCTCTTTACTTTAATTTTAAATAGGGTAGTTAAAAAAATAAATTATTATTTAAAATATAAATATTATGTAATAAATCCGATTTTTAATATTATAGTGTCTATCGACACGAAAAGTATTGCTAATGCCATACTGTTATGTGCGTCACTGCATGGATGTAAGCATCCACCAAGATTTGATTTCACATGTATTTTATATTTATACGGATAGATAATGGGTGAGAGAGAGAGAGAGCAGAAAAGTAAAGTTTTGTCGAGTAACATGATTGTTGTTAGCATTGGTTTTTGACAAACATTAGATGCTTGTCATTGCAAATCAACAGACCCAATGTGTTTGCCTTTTTCCCGAATAAACCTTACCAAGTAGATTCATTTCGTTTGCCATCATATACAAATACAAATCCTAAATGATTGTGTAATGCTACAAAGTTCCAACACGTGATAGTGATCATTAAGACTCATAGTTGAT
The DNA here is from genome assembly GCA_963454935.2 of Ilex paraguariensis. Lineage (NCBI taxonomy): Eukaryota > Viridiplantae > Streptophyta > Magnoliopsida > Aquifoliales > Aquifoliaceae > Ilex > Ilex paraguariensis. The sequence continues at coordinate 276,338 of CAUOFW020004969.1, forward strand.
AATTATTTGAGAAAAATGGTCTAATTCTATCCCACATACAAGAAGGAAATTTGCTCGATAGTATTGGTTGTGAAAGATTGGAGGTACTATTTGTTCAGGAAGAAGACGCTTTACATATAGGCCATTTTGATCAACAAACCTTGTCAATATTTATAGATGTAATCCAAACTTCAAGAGGTGAGTCGTAAAGTGAGTTTTTCATGATCAAAATAAGGGCTGTGTGGTATAATAAGGGCTTATGAGTAATGACCGAAAAATTGAATTTCATTTCTCTAAATTTAGTTAAAGTTCTGCGTGTGAAAGTTTAAATTCAAATCATTCACATAACGAGAATACGGTAGTTAGGACGCAATTGCATCACCCACCGCTAGGTTCTCATGAAATTGAAGAAAAATAGTGAGAATAAGAGAAAAGCTACATGAAAGTTGAAAACTATATGTTTGTTGCATTGACAGTTGTCAATTTAATGCAGCCTAGCTTATCAACATCACATTTATATCTACACTTACCCTTCTGTATTGCTAAGGAAAAGTCATGTGGGCCATGTAGACAGACATGGCCCTAACAAAGACCCATTAAGACAACTCCACATTTCAGCATTAAAGGATTACAAGATTAGTCTTCGGCGCACACCAAACATTGAATTGAAACCACCAAATCATCATCAATCTTTGTGTCTGCACAAAATTGCTACGACACACCCACATGCCAGCATTAAATTTCCCAACAAGGAATGACTCACATTGGGAAAAATCTTAACCACTCTGGGCATGGGCATGTTTGTTTGGAGGATTGATTATGAGTGATATTAAAAATGTATTTTTTATNTCACATTGGGAAAAATCTTAACCACTCTGGGCATGGGCATGTTTGTTTGGAGGATTGATTATGAGTGATATTAAAAATGTATTTTTTATATTTTTAATATCAATAAAAATTAGTAGCAATAATAAAAAATATTTTAATCTCCTCTCATGTTTGTTTGTTCAATAAGTACTTTAGTGAGTTCCACAAACAACCATTTATTCTATCACATTTTATATAACAAATATATCATTTTACCCTTAACATCATCAATTNATAAACAAATGAGTTAGATATAAATTAAATAAATTTATTATAATAAATACTTAAGCGTAATACAAATACGACATGACCATTTATATAATATTACAATTAATAAGTTAAATTTTCAACTTATAAAAATACAACAATAGTCAAGATTGATCAAATTTTCATTTATTTTGATGTAATTATACCAAATTTATCCCAAATTTTTTTTTATCTAAAAATTTCAACTTTTTTCACGATTTTCAACGCTAGACAATTCAATCAACACATTCTTTAATGTCAAACAATCTCATTAATCCACACCTACATATCTCTTTACTTTAATTTTAAATAGGGTAGTTAAAAAAATAAATTATTATTTAAAATATAAATATTATGTAATAAATCCGATTTTTAATATTATAGTGTCTATCGACACGAAAAGTATTGTTAATGCCATACTGTTATGTTCGTCACTGCATGGATGTAAGCATCCACCAAGATTTGATTTCACATGTATTTTATATTTGTACGGATAGATAATGGGTGAGAGAGAGAGAGAGCAGAAAAGTAAAGTTTTGTCGAGTAACATGATTGTTGTTAGCATTGGTTTTTGACAAACTTTAGATGCTTGTCATTGCAAATCAACAGACCCAATGTGTTTGCCTTTTTCCCAAATAAACCTTACCAAGTAGATTCATTTCGTTTGCCATCATATACAAATACAAATCCTAAATGATTGTGTAATGCTACAAAGTTCCAACACGTGATAGTGATCATTAAGACTCATAGTTGATAATTATTTGAGAAAAATGGTCTAATTCTATCCCACATACAAGAAGGAAATTTGCTCGATAGTATTGGTTGTGAAAGATTGGAGGTACTATTTGTTCAGGAAGAAGACGCTTTACATATAGGCCATTTTGATCAACAAACCTTGTCAATATTTATAGATGTAATCCAAACTTCAAGAGGTGAGTCGTAAAGTGAGTTTTTCATGATCAAAATAAGGGCTGTGTGGTATAATAAGGGCTTATGAGTAATGACCGGAAAATTGAATTTCATTTCTCTAAATTTAGTTAAAGTTCTGCGTGTGAAAGTTTAAATTCAAATCATTCACATAACGAGAATACGGTAGTTAGGACGCAATTGCATCACCCACCGCTAGGTTCTCATGAAATTGAAGAAAAATAGTGAGAAGAAGAGAAAAGCTACATGAAACTTGAAAACTATACGTTTGTTGCATTGACAGTTCTCAATTTAATACAGCCTAGCTTATCAACATCACATTTATATCTACACTTACCCTTCTGTATTGCTAAGGAAAAGTCATGTGGGCACATGTAGACAGACATGGCCCTAACAAAGACCCATTAAGACAACTCCACATTTCAGCATTAAAGGATTACAAGATTAGTGTTCGGCGCACACCAAACATTGAATTGAAACCACCAAATCATCATCAATCTTTGTGTCTGCACAAAATTGCTACGACACACCCACATGCCAGCATTAAATTTCCCAACAAGGAATGACCCACATTGGGTAAAATCTTAACCACTCTGGGCATGTTTGTTTGGAGGATTGATTATGAGTGATATTAAAAATATATTTTTAATATTTTTAATATCAATAAAAATTAGTAGCAATAATAAAAAATATTTCAATCTTCTCTCATGTTTGTTTGTTCAATAAGTACTATAGTGAGTTCCACAAACAACCATCTATTCTATCACATTTTATATAACAAATATATCATTTTACCCTTAACATCATCAATTCCGTTACTTCGTTTGTATAACGTTTTTACACAATATTTGGTATAATATATGATATGACAATCAATACCCAAAAAATTCTGTATAATGTAAAAAATCTATATAAAAAATAAAGAATCGGATTCTATGAATCAGTGACACCATACACTTAAACATGATATAAGAAAAAAATTCAAAATAATGTTTTTAAAAAAAAAATTATAAAAAATTGATAACACCGTATGCTTAAACATAATACAAGAAAAAAAATTCAAAATAATTTTTTAAAAAAAATTAAAAAAAAATCGGTAATACCGTGCGCTTAAACATAATATAAGAAAAAAATTCAAAATAATTTTTTAAAAAAAAACCGGTGACACGGTACGCTTAAACATAATATAAAGAAAAAATTCAAAATAAATTTTTTATATGTAAACTCTTCACAGAGGAGGGCATTTGTGTTATTTTCTTCTCTTGTATTGTCTTTTCATTTATACCATGAAAATAATACCATCGGTTATGTGATATTCATTAATACCATATACAAGGTTTAATGGATACTATGCAAACCAGGTCAATATTACGATCCGAAAAATAGTACTGCGTGTAAAATGTCAAACAAACAAAGTAATAGGTGGGCTTCACGTACTATTTCCTTCTATCCCACACTATAATGCCATTTAATCCCTCAAACAAACATGTCATGTTAGAACAAAGTAGGGCATGAATTTTAAAATATGTTCGATTTAGATATTTTCTATTACACTTTTGTTCAATTTGTTTTAAAGCTAGATCATCTATTGCGTAATATTAGTAGAACCAAGACCCATTTTCAATACTTTTTCTCCATTTTTTCTTCTTAATGGATCATTTATCATATATTGATAGTTTCACTTGAATTTATGGTTAGTAATTGTTGAAGTATAAATACTTAAGTTACACTCTCTCTAATAACTTGAATTTTTAACGTAGATGGTTGTTGAACAATTTTTTTGAGTAGATGGTTGTTTAACATGGTATTAGAGTAGGAGATTCTGTATTCAAATTTCGCTTCCACTTTAATTATTAAAAAAATTTTCACGTGCTACACTCAAAATCTAGCTTGAAAGTAAAGGAAAGTGTTGAAGTATAANGAATTTCGCTGCCACTTTAATTATTAAAAAAAATTTCACGTGCTACACTCAAAATCTAGCTTGAAAGTAAAGGAAAGTGTTGAAGTATAAATACGTAAGTTACATCCTCTCCAATAGCTTAAGCTTTTGTATTAGATGATTGTTTAACAATAGTAATCTATTAAGAACAAGGAAAGAAATAGTTAAGTGCATGAGATTCTCATTACTGTAGAACTTGAAAAATGTCAAATATACCGAATAAGATACGGATCTAAATATCTAAAGAACAGATCCACATGGTATTGTTTGTTATTCAAGTTCACATTACCCACCTAGGGTAAGATCTGACCCACATGGTTGTAAAAAGTTTAGAATGGTCCAAGACTAGGGGGATGTTATGATGACAGTCTTATGGTGGAATTGGACTAAATTCAAAGCTAAACTTTGATTTGGTACTCCACTAGAATATCTCCCCCCCTCATGCAGCAATAAAGTGAAAAGCTGTTGGCTCAAATTCTTTGTAACTCCCTGCAAGCAAAGTCCAATTAGACAAAGATTCACTCTGAAAAGTTGAAACCAACTTTGTTGTTTTTTTTCTCATTTTCATTTTAGTTAGTCATATTTTCACACTTACCCCATAACTATTTTCAACCAATTTGGTGAATGCAGAGAAAGATAGGCCAATTTCAATGGAAAATGTATTTTATGATCTATTCCATGATCAAATATCTTGAAAGAATACCACTTAAGTTACAGCCCAAGGAAAAAAATCTCCAGAATATCCTTCTCTCTTCCCTTGAGAAAGTCCTATGCTATACATTTCTCCATAACAAACCTCCTCCATCGCAACTCTATAATAGAGGTTGCTTTTGCATAGGGATGTGAATATTCTACACTATGATATGAATGTCGCTGATGAGTCGTGAGAACAACTTCTCCGCACTTGAGATAGAGCTGCATAAATCTATCCCTCCCCTGTGATGAAAAGTCGTGCATTGGGCTGTGATTGTAAATCTACAATAAACTTCCTGATGATCAGTGGGAAAACTTCATTTTAGGGAAAACTCAACTTGAATTTGCTTCAAAGCAGGTTATAGTTCAAACTTGTTCAGTTAAATGGAAGATATTAATCTATATGCTTAAGAAATTTGAAGCTAGGTTGCTCAAAAGGCTTGCAAAGGTAAGTTATATATTCATATTAGCAACAAGAAAATGGCATCAGAAGTTCTACTGGTAATCAAGAGCAATGTTTTGCTTTAACTTCAGCCAAACGAGGCTTTAGTACCTGCAGAGATTGCTGGTTATCATTGCATGCATCCTCTCTTAGCTGCTCAGTACGTCCTCTTGTGCTTCAAGGTCTTCTTTTGCTGTTAAATTGAGCAAAGCTGAGTAAATATGAACATTTGATTTGCATGCTGAGATAATTAATTGGTATGTATCTGTTATTTGTGTGTGTGCGTGTGTATGTTTTGTATATGTTTGTGTGAATTTGCACGCACACACACACAAAATAACAGATATATATATATATATATATATATATATGTATGTATTTATATGTATATATTCATATCACTTATGTTGAGCAACAGATCAACTAGGCATTGTGCTTGATCATTGTAGAATGCCCAAGTCTTGAGCTGGGGGGAATGAAGCCTGGTCCGAGATCATTCAGATGATGTACATGTGTGCTTCTAATGAATGGTCTCGAACCAGACAACACTCCCCTCAACCATGAGAGAGAGAGAGAGAGAGAGAGAGAGAGAGAGAGAGAGAGAGAGAGAAGAGAGTCTTTGATTGATATGGCCATGCAATGTTTTCCAAGGACCTTTATAACGTTGAACCTGAAGTATACCTTTGTGAGTCAGAAGAGTTGTTGTGGACCTTACTTTCCACACCATCCCAACCATGCTTTTTACACAAACATATTAAGACAACGTTTGGCTGTGCACCCCATAACATAACCTTTTAAAAAAAATCCAATTCTGTGATACAGTTGTCCCTTGACATATCTAGAAGAAATTTTCAGAATATATTTTTTCACAACATTTGTTCCAAAACATAACCAAACACGTCCTTACTTTAAAAATGAGATGTTGAAAAAGAGTTAGTGAGAATTAGATTGGTAGAAGTTAAGAGCATACATCATCAATTTGGTGGAGGAAGTTAAGACTAGTACTCATTGATCATTAATGGAGTCCAAATCAAGGTAGAATTGGTTGCAATATTGAGGTCAACACATGAGCTTTTTTTTTTTCTTTCAATGGTTAGCGGTAGTTGGACCAATTTACACGTATCTCGATTAATCTCCTCCTCAATCTGATCAAAAGCTGACCATTCAAACTAGAATTAGGATATTCATAAAGAATAAATCCCTCGTGACCTCGTTTTAAAGGGTTATCAAAATTCGAACTCAGAACGTTTAAATTTACAGCTCGGCTTTTATCACTTGAGTTACTTTTAGGTTAGTAATCTTTTAGCAGCCATATGAACTACCAAAACCTCTCTTCTACCTGTCCTACCCTCATATTTTCGAGCATAACTCTAATGAAAAAATGTGACAATTGTAGTCAGGAACGGAGCTTAGTTATGGTCTAAAGCCAAAGGGACCATGACTTCCGTCACTCTTTGGAAAGTCCTTTGTTCAACCACTACTTGAACAGTAACTACTCTCCCCTGCTGGGTTTGGATTTTTCAGAACTTTATAAATTAAATTCCTTTTACTAGACTTGCACTTGAAATGGCTGTTTAAGATGTCTCTTTTGCTTTCCACTTGTGTAGAAAGGAGAATACGAGAAGCAACTCGAAGCGTTGTTTAAGTGGTAACAAATGCGAATTATAAACTTAGACGTCTTGAATTCAGATCTTGATAATCCCTTAGGACTAAGTCAGGAGAGATTTATCCTTCATGAATATCTTAATCCCACATCGGAATGGTTTGCCTTTGATTATAATAAAGAAATGATTAATCAAAATGTACATAAACTTATCCAGACATCTCTCACCGTTGAACTAACTAAAAAAAAAAAAAAGAGTATATGAGAAGTGAATGAGCTTAATGAATGACGACAAGCCCCAGATGGAAAGCTTAAATGGGAGATAGAACAAGACCAACAGGGTGGGTAAAGTAGAATGGGAACTGGGTAATAGGATAAAAAAGTGTACTGATTGATGCTAACTGTAGCTTTACTATGCTCGTTGAACTCTCAAAAAACTGTAACAGTTAATCCATTTCAAAAAATTTAATTGTTTGAAATAATGTCAAATATAAATGACAGTCTAGGAGGTGAGAAATTTCAGAGGATGGCTCCGACCACGCTAGTTGTCACCACCCACTAGACTTGGGGTGGTGCACGATGGTCACAATCGTGAGATCAATGGCTGTAATACCCTACTTGTCACGTTGGGCTGATATTTGGACATAGTGTTCACTTTATGCTTGGCCTGCATGAGTTTCAAACGCGGAATACATAATAAAAATAGAAAAGTCACCCTTGTACACCACCTCACACACACACGACACACTAACAATATCTTCTCTCTCCCTACAAAACTGTGCCTCTGGGAATGGGCCATGCCCACTCTACAATAGGGTTCTTTGAGGCATTGTAAATAATTAAGGACAAGGCTTTCAAAACATACTTTAGGTACTTGGATACAGTTTCTCAATAAGGAAAATCATTATATAGATATGTATGGGTATAACTTACAAAATTTACACTTCATAAATATAACATTACACAGCCAATTGCAACATAAGGAAATCAAATGTACAAACATGCCTCCAAGCAGTCACAAGAAAACAAGAGAAATTGAAGATTTCCCGTCATTTAACTTACGAACCTCAAGACTGAACAGCAATGTTCATAGTCCCCTGTCCACTCATCTCGGGGGGAAGTGAAACTGCCTCGTTTGTCTCTCCCAATACTTTGGAATCATCTTTAAATTTGTAAGTAAAATTACCATTCTGGACATTGATCCGCTCTCTCCTGTTCATAGCAGCAGCAGGGTTTGTGGCTCTGTAATTGCCAAGACTGTGACGAGTTCCTTGACCACAACCTCCTATCTCTTTGTCTCCATGGGACAACCCAACTCCATCACTGCAGCTCTTCCTTCTGCCCAACTTTGGTGATTTTGCACGAGTTGGTGGTGGCTGAAATCCAAAAAAAAAAACTCATGAATTTCTGAAAATTTAAGACATTAATTAAATGACAAGGACATCAATCCTACACAAAATGATAAGCATTCAAATAACTTCTCAAAATGCTTGCATATAAAGCATGACAAGAAGGACAAAGCATACCTTTTTTAGTTCAACCTTGGGTGGTGGTCCCTCGTGGTAGAAGCTTGGCATGGGGTTTGCTTTAAACAACAAACTCTTTCTCAATTGCTTGATAGCAGCATCTTTCTCTTCCTGAAAATTTGAGAATGCATAAAGGGATGAAGGCAAAGAGGATATGCATTAAACTTTTTAGTCTCGACTGCAATAGGCACTAGGGGTGGAACAATAAAAGAGAGATACTGAAGACAAGTCTTGCGACAAGCATACGCCAAAAAGGGGAGCATATTTGTAATGACCAACTAAACCAAATTACAGAACATAGAAATTTACCTTGGTCTTCGCTTCCCATTGAGATTTCTCAGCCTCCAGTGCTTCGTGTTTCTCCTCTAACTTTGAATGGAACTAAAAGATGACAGCAAAAACATGAAAACTAGAAGTCCATTGTTTTGCATGGTGTGTTTAGTTTTAGACACCTTGCTCAAAAGGAGCTGCACGAGCTCTTCCCACTTGCCACAAATGACATACCAAGAAGATGAATCCTAGAACAAAATGAGAAGTAGCTAACCAACTTCTAGGAGAGACTTAATTGACCGCATTGATCACAGTAGCTACGCCACCCGTGGAATTTAAAGATTCAACTGGAATTCAAAAACAAGTTCCGAAGACAAAAATTGATTGTACATTACCTCCTTCCGTCTTTCTGCACGTTCAGTGGATCTAAAAACTGGAGCAGATGTGGCAGTTTTCCTGAATTTAATAATTCTTGTTCTCCGCAGAGTTACGGAACTATTTTTTTTACAAAGCGTGGCCACGGGAAAAGAACACAAAAGGAAAAGCACCAGAAAAACAAATTAAGCCTACAACTCCCATCATTAAAAGGATACGAGGAAACAACAGAACATGAGTCGTCTTCATCAGGATGCTTCTTGTTATCAGGTTGCAATGGCTTCCTTGCTACTGAAGGTGAGACTAGCTGCAAGGAAATAAAAAAGCTACAGGATGCACAAAGAGGGGCAGGGAGAACCATGTGTAAAATCAAGGCTTAGATGCAGGATACTTGCCTTACTCTGGTCTGAAGCAACTGGGTGTCGCAAACCATTTGCTTGAGTTGATTTATTCACAGTATCAGGTTCAGTCCCAGAAGGACGACTTCCACTTCCACATGTAGCACGCTTTTCAGTTGCCAAAGCAAAAGGCTGTGGAACAGTGAACTTTGCTCGAATGTTTCCAACAGAAGATTTGGTTGCAGGTTTGGAAGAGGGTCTTGACTTCTTGCTATTATCCTTTGATTTTTGGGCTTCAGTTTTCACCTTCTGCTCTGGTAAACTGGCCCCAAATTTGAGTTCATTACATCTTGCTCCTTCTTACATTTCTCAACATGAGAGATTTCAGAAATCGCCACTGGGCTTTCAGTAGTACATTCCTTCACTTCATATTCCTTTATTTCATCGTCCTCTTTCAATAAGCGGGGTTCCGGAGCCCCAATAATTGGCACAAAGGACTCTGCGACATCCTGATTATTGATTGTACTTCCATTACTTAAATCCTGGGAAACATCACCGGAATACGTCACGACACAATCTGGCTCCTTATCCATACAAACATCAGCAACTTCCATCCCCATTACACTGCAAAGATTAAATCAAGTATTACAATTACAACTTCTATGCCAAAATAAGATACTTCATGGTATACCATTTGTTATGAAACATCCAACAACTAAATCCTTTACCCTATCAGTTATTACTGCAATTCCCACAAAACTCGTATTTCATCATGATGAATGGCCAATAATCATGATGTCAATATGTGAATGCTATAAATCCCAAGCATGTTACAAAAATGACATGGGGATAAAATATTCAACTCAATACAATTCTCATTTATGTACTATCAGATAAGTGTATTTCCTAAGCATCTCTTCTTAAAAGTTTGAACATTTTCCTCTTTTATCCTAATCTTGAAAATGACAAAAGAAGATTGCTATTTGGACAAACAATTTCAAAAGTAATCAATGAGACAGACTCCTTTTTTAGGCAACAACGTTAACAATGAAAAAAAAACAGAAATATAGAGCACCTATTTTTATGATTAGACTGTTGCCCAGTAATGACTTGCAGGAACCAAAATTGGCCAGCAAATGGAAATTATGATACTAAACAAAAATCCATTATCTCTTTGATTGGAGGAAGTTTTCTTAACAAATTTTCTTCAAAAAGAATAAAAAAAAATAGAGAGATGCATTGCTTTCTCACCAACTCAACAAGGCCGCCCTAATTTCCCACCTTAGATTTCAAAATTCATTTCTCTTGTCTCCGAACATTCTCATTTCAAACAAACAAGGCCTATAATTGAAACATAACTCAAAATGCCAACAAAATGTTCAAAAAAAAATCTCATTTTCGAATCAAATTGGCCATAAAAACCACACAAAAAATAATAATAATAAACCCATCAACCCATTTGTTCACAGACACCCACCGACAAAAAAAAAATCAACAAAACGACGATTATACAGATCTATGCAGAATGAGCCGATGAATTCAAGTACATTGCAATGTAGGAACCAAAATACCAGATCAACAAACACTGAAGGTTTTGAATTGGCGAATACAAAAAAAGAAATATCTTACGAATTTTCACTGTGATCCGTGAGAAGAACAGTGCTTCGCTCTCTCTCTCTCTTGGATGTTTCGAGCGTGTTGGAGCTTCGCGCGAGTCTCTATATGTGCAGTGACAGTGTGTTTACTAGCGTACTTAACGGCGTTNCTCTTGGATGTTTCCAGCGTGTTGGAGCTTCGCGCGAGTCTCTATATGTGCAGTGACAGTGTGTTTACTAGCGTACTTAACGGCGTTTATAAGTTTTTTAATCCTAAGATTCTTCGAGATACATGACAGCTCAGTTCCCTGTGCAGAGTTTTCATTTATAAAAAAACACAATATATATTTATTATCTGTACATGAAAATACAGAATAATAAAAAATAAAAAATAAAAAATAATAAAAATATTTGTGATTTATATCTAAAATCAAATCACAAATATAGAAAATAAATAAAAAAAATTTAAGAATCAATTTGTAATGAGGGTGAGAGGTGGTAAACAACAGTGGAGGTGGTATGAAACGGTAATGGTTGTGGTGGGTGGCGATGGTGATGGTGAGAATGAGAGGCGGTGGCGATGGTGGTGGTGACGGCAGTGGAGATGGTGGTGGTGACGACGGCGGTGGGGGTTGCGGCGATGGCGACGGGGGCGGCAATGGCGACGATGGTGGTAGTGG
>CAUOFW020004969.1:287926-382408 GCA_963454935.2 Ilex paraguariensis
GGTGGCGGTGGGAGTAGAGGTAGTGGTGGGGCGATTTCAAATATTATTTTTTTTAAAATATTTACGAGAAATAATTTTTAAAAGTACTTTTAAAAAATCACTTCAAACACACCCTTAGGGACCTATTTTTCCTATTAAATTTAGGATGTTAATATTAACTGTTAGATTAACTTTAAAGTAAAATTTAAAACGATCTCAACCGCGAATAGCAAAAATTATTTTGTTTATCTTTTGAGATTTGAATTGTAAACTATTTTATTATATAGACTAGTTATTGTCTGAAGGCACATAGTAATAAAAAATGATAAACAATAAATATATTTATATTCATATTCAAAATTAAATCACAAAAATAGAAAAGAGATAAAAAAATTTAAATATTGATTTGTAGTAGGGGTAAGAGGTGGTGGGAGACAGTGGTGGTGGTAAGAGACGGTGATGGTTGTGGTGAATGACAATGATCGTGGTGGTAGTGGTGGCAACGACGAGGGCAACGACTATGATGGTGCGGGCGGCCACAGTGGGGGTGATAATGGTGGGGGTGGGGGTGGTAGAGATAATGGTAAGGTGGTTTCAACCACTATTTTTTTTAAGTAGTTATGAGAAATAATTTTTAGAAATACTTTTAAAAAGTTATTCAAAACACATCTTTATGACCATNAAAATCATTTTGTTTATCTTTTGAGATTTGAATTGTAAATTATTTTATTATATAGACTAATTATTGCCTGAAGGCACATAGTAATAAAAAATAATAAACAATAAATATATTTGTATTTATATCCAAAATTAAATCACAAAAATAGAAAAGAGATAAAAAAATTTAAATATCGATTTGTAGTAGGGGTGAGAGGTGGTGGGAGACAGTGGTGGTGGTAAGAGATGGTGATGGTTGTGGTGAATGACAATGATCGTGGTGGTAGTGGTGGCAACGACGAGGGCAGCGACTATGATGGTGCGGGTGGCCACAGTGGGGGTGATAATGGTGGGGGTGGTGGTGGTAGAGATAGTGGTAAGGTGGTTTCAACCACTATTTTTTTTTTAAATAGTTATGAGAAATAATTTTTAGAAATACTTTTAAAAAGTTACTCAAAACACATCTTTATGACTCTATTTTTTCTATTAAATTTAATGTGTAAATATTAGCCGTTAGATTAAATTTAAAGTAAAATTTAAAACGATCTCAACTGCGAATAGTAAAAGCCATTTTGTTTATCTTTTGAAATTTGAATTATAAGCTATTTTTATATATATATTTNACACATCTTTATGACTCTATTTTTTCTATTAAATTTAATGTGTAAATATTAGCCGTTAGATTAAATTTAAAGTAAAATTTAAAACGATCTCAACTGCGAATAGTAAAAGCCATTTTGTTTATCTTTTGAAATTTGAATTATAAGCTATTTTATTATATATATATATATATATATATATATATATTTATATATATTTTAATATAAATGTATTAAGAGAGTATTTTTTTTAACTCGAATACGTGACGTTGCATTAGTATCATAATTTCATGATAACCACATGGATAGTTGGTTTAATTGGTCATAAGNTATATATTTTAATATAAATGTATTAAGAGAGTATTTTTTTTAACTCGAATACGTGACGTTGCATTAGTATCATAATTTCATGATAACCACATGGATAGTTGGTTTAATTGGTCATAAGTTCGAGTTTTCATATTATTTCTCTTATGCCTAGGTAAATTAAATTTATACCAATTCATAAGGTACACTTCAATTTTCCATTTTAGTTAGTTCTTCTCATATTTTGTAGGTAAGAAACTTCACAACTTCAAGTTTTCACATTCAAGAGTAAGATACTATAGGTGAGGAGTTAAAAAAGGTGGACATATGTGTTTATACCAAAGATAATCAAATGAAATGTATAAAATAAGTGGATTGGATGAAAGGAACTCAAACAATCTATTAATAAAGTGACCAACTAGTAGAGNTATACCAAAGATAATCAAATGAAATGTATAAAATAAGTGGATTGGATGAAAGGAATTCAAACAATCTATTAATAAAGTGACCAACTAGTAAAGCATATGATAAATGGATAGAGGAAATACTCTTACCAGCCAGGTAGTAATCCAATCTCTCCATATAAGGGCAAGTAATGTGGGTATTTATTGCACAGTGTTTGAGCAAGTTAGGTTGCCCGCCGTGATCTTCTATCACTCACGCCAACCTACAATTGTCTCAACTATGGTGATCCCAGTGGCCATTAACTATGAGTTACGTGTTTCAATATTAATTAGGCGAATGTGACGTTTCCTCAAACGTAGTCTAGACGCAGCCTTCGGGGAGGCTGCGACAGCCAAGGTAAAAGGAGACTCCCAAATTTAATGATGACAACTGGTCACTACAGGACCATGACCTTGAGAGGACCATGCGCTCCAACTCAGTGTCCTCCCTTCTTTCTTTGAATCGTTTGTCAAAACTTTCATCAAGGTGCCCAATAGGGGGAACCCTCATAGTTTCGGTATTTCAGCTAGCAATTCACATGTCCCATTATCCCATTTGTTAATTTGGACCCCAGTTCTCTTAGTAATTCCTTTGAATCTCAGTCAAGCACACCCTTATGGGTAATGAGCCAGCCAGACATTAGGAGGCCTACTCAAGCAAACTAAACCTTCGAAACTCTGCCTTTGGCCAAAATTGGCAATCATGTTCGCGCTGCTCCCTGTTGCTCAGTTCTTCTTTTAAGAGGGTCGTATTGCCCTGTCCCTAGATGGAGACCCCTCATCTTAGTTTAGTGGGTCAATCGAGCAACGATACCCAACATGTTAAGGATACCAATTCTATCGAATATACAATCCAGCCTTGTGCCTTGTCTCCACAATGAGGGAGGTGAGTCACGTCAAAATTGCCCCCAAAAATTTTCAGTGCCACTCTTGTTTGTCCTCGGTCAATGGTCTGTTTTGCCAATTTTCAATGTGGCAAGGATGTATCCTGCCCTCTACAACACTAGGCTTTATCGTGGGCACTGAGTGCCTGTCGCGGTGTTGATGCTTGCCATGACGCTGGAATATTGTTTTGTCACTGTTGTTCGTACTAATTTTGCTGGACCCTGTTAGGTCCGCACTATCATGTAAATTATCAATTCTTGATAGACACGTATCCTGAATTTATAGGGTATTACAGATATATATATATATATATATATATATATATATATATTTTTTTTTTTTTGTTGTCAAGCCTTTTTCAAGTCGTATATTCACTATAACTTCACTATCCATTCAAAGATACGTAGTGAATTTGAGTTCAAGAATCAATCTTATAAAAAAAATTTTTAAAGATTATTTACCACACGCCTTGGGCATACGTTTTCATTTTGAATAATAAGATGGCCAACTTTAGATATAGTTTATGGAGTCATTACAACTAAATGTCCAAATTTGACACATTAACAGAAGACGTTTATGTCTCAACCAAGGATATGATTAAAGATAAGGTCTTCTGCGCCAATTAAGGCTTATAAGGCCCCATATTTGATTATTCCTTTTTAACCCCTTTTGATAAAGCCCCAACACCCTCTAATTTTAAATTTAAGCCTGTCCTAGATTTCCATCTTCCCTAATTTGCCCTTGCCAACTCTCTTGAATAACCTAATATACCCTCACAAGAACAAGGTCAAGTCTCCACTGTAATGTCATTGTTACACTTAATATTTTTTCATTGTTTGGACCCTCCAAAGCAACTACAACCGCAGTGTTGATCTAAGGCCCAACCTTTCTCGTTCCCATGCAAAATGAAAATTTCAAGGTCCGATCTTTCGTTCAGCTATTGTGAATTATGGGTTTATTTGCTCTATGATCTTCGTTGTTGGGTAAATGAGTAATTGTTTATTGATTATATGTTTGAAATAGTTCAAAGCCAAAAAAAAAAAGAGGGAGGGAGGAGGGGTTATCGCTATACACCAGTGAGATTCAATGTCATGTCAATCCTTCGCCGAAGGAGAGGACGAGAAAAAACAGCATCAATCACTTTGTATTGTGATTTTTTTCTTTTTGGTCAAAATGTTTATGAGAAATATTATCCTATGAGAAATAATAATTTTAACTATTACAAGGTATCTGAGCCTCCTAAAACATGTGCTAGTCATTTCATATCACTCGCACTAGGATAACTAATTGGAAAATTGGTCCATTAAGATCGAGGTTAGTTTTGAGATTAGTTGGTAATTAGAGGGTAATTCTAAGAATTATTTTATCAATTTAAAATATAATAATTAGGTGTAACAAAGATTATGAGACAGACCACTAGGATCACGTTGAGCCCATAATAAAAAGTAGTTGTGTGAGCTGTGAGACTGTTGGGTTTGGATAGGTGATTGGAGTACTCAGAAAGAATGCTCATGCCCCCCATTTGATTGATGTAACATGAATAATTGGGAGGGACCTATTTATTTATTTACTTACTTATATCACACATTAAATCTTCAAACCTAAGGTATATTTATCGTGGGTCCCACCTCCAAGATTGGACATGCCAACGGACATGATGGGTGGGCATCATCTCTCCTAAGTTTCTCAATTAAAGTTAATTGCTACACCAAATTCATGTGTAATTAAATATAATACAACAATACAATATGTACTTTTAGTTAGAGGGTTAACGAGTCGTGTTATCTCATCATGAATTCATGTCGTGTTTAAATTTATTCAATGTGTTTGATTTGTTACTATAAGACCTTATATCAGAATTAAATATAGATAATATGATCTTAAGACTATTTCTAAAATAATTAGAATAATGATAGAAATTTTGAATATTTGTTGAAAGAATAGTCATGAATTTGAGTTTTGCACGTGTTGACTTTTATGTCAAGTTTAGTTTCGATACGTTAAAGATGAGAAGGGTAATTGGGTAAAAATTTTAAAAAATTTACGTCAAAATAATGTTACCATTAAATTCAAGAGGTCGCAAAACCTTGGGATATGCTTTCGATTTGTGTACTGGTCGGAAGGGTTAAGATGGTAATTTTGGTATTTCGTGAACTTAATTCTGTATGAGATAAAAAATGGCTATTGATTAAAAGTGAATCTCAAGTGTTTCTAGATCACGTAAGATGGGTTTAGATGTTTGAAGTTGAAGAAAAAAAGGGGGTTTAAACACGTTGAAAAATTTTGGGAAGAAAATAATTTAATACTACTTTAGTGTTTTTGCCATAATTTTTTATCTTGATATCCAATTGAGCTGATTTTTGTCACATTAGAAAAAAGAATTCAAACTCTACAAAAGTGTATCTTATGAAAATTTCGTAAATCAACCCTAAACTAGGTCGAAACTGGGCTAGAAGTTTGAACAAAAAGTTAAGTTCTTTCGGATACAAGATTTGCGTCCGGACTCGAATTTTAAAATTTCGGATATTGAGTTTAGTCTATCCGGATTCGTGACCTGCATTTGATTTGCATCCGATGTGCATTTTTAGTTTATAAACTTTAGAATTTAGAGAATGTTTTCCTACAATTTGATGCATGCTTTATTGGGAAAATTTCTCTAGAACTAATTGTGCTCACCCCTCAATTTAACATTTAGTAGATTATCAGCCTATTTTATCAACTTGTGTTCATAATTAAGGTTATCAACCTATTTATCAAGTCAAAGATGCCTCATCTCTTGTCAAGTAGAGTTGTCCAACCAACTATTTTTTGAGAAGTTGAGTTTGTCCATCCAACTTGATAGAAAAACCATTATTTTGAACTAATTTGGAAAATTAATTTAGCAACTTAATCAATGGCAAAGGTTGAATTACAATTGAACTCTATTTGATATTAGAACACACAACTAATCTAATAACTACAATGAAATAAGATCCCTAGATTATGTCCATATAATATTTACTTAAATTGATAAAGAAAGAAGCCGCCAATAAAACAGGGCAGACTTCAATAAATTCATCCAACGGTCTCAAATAAACTCATCTAATGACCACCAGCATTTCTCATAAAATCATTCACATTAAATTTCTCCTCTCTCAAATTTATTACTTCTCACTTTTACATTATATTGTGCCTTCGGGCACGAGTCACCCTTGGTGAACATAAATATTAAAACAAATCATACTAGCCTCATGCCAATCATTGGAGCTGATTAGTGTTGACAAAACCACCAACCAAACCACTAATTTGTTTGTTAATCCACAGTAGCTCAACCAAAACCATAAGCAATTCAAACAGAGATTAAAAGCATATAACGCATTGAACTGTTACGAACAAACCTATTTCTCCAATTCACATTTTTTATGCCCAAAAATCCATTTCGATGACCAGAACCCATATAGATTTCTTTTTCTCCTCCACCATTGTGTGCTTATAGTATGTTTAGTTTGATGGAAAATTGGATGGATTGAAAATAAGGGAAGGAAACTGGGATAAAAAGAAAGATTTTCCATTGTTTAGTTACAAAGGAAAATACAAGGGAAAGAAAAATTAGAGGTAACGTGTTTCCCTCCGACCTACCATATGTGGATAATCAAGATTATCAACCTATTTTATCAAGCCAAACATGTCCCATCTTTTGTGAAGAGTGAATAATCCAGTCCAATCAGAGTTGTTTCCAGCCTTCTTGACAAACAAAAACATTAAAAAATGCAGGACAGAACAAAAATATTAGAGTAGTCCTATTTAAACTTAAAAATCTAACTTAATTTGTTAACATAGTGACGTGATTTCGGTGAAATCATTAGATTAACACAAAGTTTCAATTTTTGATGGAGGTCATAGTAAATATAGTCAGTAAAGTAGATCCTAATAACATTGCTCAAAATATTAAAAAGAACATACCATGTGGACATCACACATATTTCATATTAGCCTCATGCCAATCATAGCATGGGTGCTCATTAAAGTGGAGAGGTTGAACAAAGTTCTTCCTGCTTCCTTTGCTTACAACCTTAGGCAGAACTACATTAAAGAGTACAAAACAATCCACACATTATCAACATAAATTAAGTAAAATATCCATTTATATTTCAGGGTAGGCACCCATAATTATCCGAGTCACCTTGTTCCGTGCCCCAGTAATTAACCACACAAAACCATATCGTAGAAATGCGAACAATCTCATCTCCCAGTAGCTGAGATTAACATGGTGCAGAAGTTTAAATATAGTTCCACTACGCGTACGGTGTTCTCCTCATAATCCGGAGAAACTCATCAAAATTAACTTCGCCATCA
This sequence comes from Ilex paraguariensis, assembly GCA_963454935.2. Lineage (NCBI taxonomy): Eukaryota > Viridiplantae > Streptophyta > Magnoliopsida > Aquifoliales > Aquifoliaceae > Ilex > Ilex paraguariensis. The sequence goes on from CAUOFW020004969.1 coordinate 295,131, forward strand.
CCTGAAACATTCCAAGAGTTATCAGAATTATTAACTGACATGCGACAAGAGAACAAAGCAAATGGGACAAGTTGAGCTCTATAAGCAACAAATGAAAGCGAGAGAGCTTGATAACTTCTTTATAATAGTGAGTTAGTTGTGCCTGCTCCCTTTTTCCTTTTTTTTTTTTTTTCTGGGGAAGCCAGTTTCTGGAGGGGCCAGGGTAACAACTCCACCAAAATACAGGATACCTACGAATTATAAGCCAACTAATTTGCCACTAACACCAGTACTGGCCAACCATAAGCATCTTTGGTGACAACTATCTCCAACACAAGCCTCACTGCTGCCTCCTTTTCAGGCAATGTCAGCACTACCCACCACCAGAAGCTGCACAATTCCATTATCAAAACCCGGCAACTGTTAGTGCATTACTGCTAACTAATTTTTCCCTCATCAGCGAATGTCATCAGACATGACTGCCTGTAGCCAACTGCTTAACCTCATCCTTGATCACATCCCAGCCAAGTAAACGAAAACGTCATGATTACCCATCTCCAGGATTGTCAGCCATCCTCTACAGTCAAGTGATGGCTAACAACACAACCAAAGATTACCACATATATCGCTCCCCAACTGCCTAGCAATCTTCTTTCTAGCCTTATTTGGTGCAACAACTTTCGCCATTGCTAACAACATAACCATTACCATGAATGACAGATATTTCTGCAATTGTACGGATGTGGATGGCAGCGGGGGGCTGACGAGGGTATAGCAGTGACAAGATATACTGCATTGATTATGAACTGTCGTCTTATTTGGGATCCGGCATGATAACAATTCAGTTCAAGAGGACGGTTTAGTGTGAGGCTGCTCAATATATGGGAACATATACAATCCTTGCAGGTGACCATGGTGATAAAGGAGCATTAGGGATGGTTAAGTCGTTAGGAGGTTAGTTGTGATGGGTTTAAAAAAAGGTCATTGACAAAGAAAGGATAGGGTAATGGTAAAAAGTTGATAAATAGAAGATGAGAATAGAATACCACCAAATTTCGTTACAACAAGGTGTTAATAATGATGTTCAAAAACTAGAACTATTAAAATGTGGTAATGTAATGTCACGTGCTTAGAACAAAACCAAAGATGCAAACTTACGATCACGGTCTGCTTCCTCAACCATTTCTTGAATCTGTCTGTCGGTAAAACTTTCTCCCAACTCCAAGGCAATACGCCGAATGTCTGTGACAGATATCTTTCCCTGAATTAAAAGACATAAATCAGTTATGAACAAGGCCAAAAAATGCAAATTAAGCATAAGCAAAAACTCACATTTTTATCTTGGTCAATGATGTGGAATGCTTTCGCAAGCTCCTCTTTAGTGTCCCTTTCACCAATCTTGGCTGTCATCATATGGACAAATTCATCAAAATCAATTGCTCCACTCTTATCCTTGTCCACATCGGCAATCATTTGATTAATTTGCTGCAATGTGAAAGTCACATGAGATTTACCCATGCTACCAGGGAAAATATTTTCAACAATATGGAAAAGAAAAACAAAAAGAAAATGAAAACTACGCATTGAATATGATTACACAAAAGCAAATAAGTGGGTGCGTAAGCAACAAATTGTAGAGGTATTGTTATCTGTAGAAAAAATGGCACTAAGAAAATATATAAGTGGGTGCGTGTGTATTGTGTGTGTGCAGATATATTATAAAACCAGGATGCAAATCACATATATTCCCAATTAGACAAAATTGATGTGCACATATGTATAGAACCAGAAGCTCAAGCAGGGAATTAATCAAGATTTAGATATTACCTCTTCTGTCAATTCAAAACCTAGAGCCCTGTAACAAATCAAGTCAGCCCCATTAGTATACACACCCCAGCCCCCTAAGCTTAATATCTCAGACAAAATATTCCTACCTCATAGCAACATTCAGCTCTTTGGCATCAATAGTGCCTGCAAAAGGTAGCCAAAGAAATAAGTTCATTGACATTCCAAGACAAACATGAAATTATACTTATGCAGCATATAGTATATCAATACCACTGCCATCAGTGTCAAATAGCTCAAATGCTTCTTTGATCTCCTGCCTTTTCTGCTGAGATAACCCATGATGACGTCCTGCGGGCTTAACTGTCCTAGATGACCCTCTATAAAGGCCTGTCTGATGAAGTATTTGCATCAAAAAAGATCAGACAAAGAAAAGGTAAAAGAATAAAGGCTAGATCTAGAAAAGCTTCACAAGAATATAACATTCATGTGTAGATATGGGAGTACTGAAATGACTTGGGCAAGGATTTTGCACACATAAGAAATAATATTTGCAACTGCTGCTGCGTTTGTAGCTTTGCACAAAAGTTAGTAGGGCATATTCATAAATTTAATATAAATTGCTTACATCTTCTTTCTTTCTTCTTTCTGATAAGTGTATTAAAATGATGTGATAAAAATCTTGAACCAGTTTACACGAAGCAAAATCGTCCTGTTTACATTGATTGAAGTACATACCAAAACATTGGACCTCAAATTTAGAGAATGACCCTTGAACTACTAAAATGATCAGAGAATCAGATTATGTAGGTCATAGAGAACTCCATATACCCCACAGACACGTGTTTAAGAAATTTCAGCAGAACTTGCATCAGGGACAGTGTTTTCTGATTTCTAATACAAGCCATGATATTGTATTGGTAAAACACATCTAAAAGCAAAGAAAATTTGAAACCAAATTGTTTGGACCATATTCTACAACTCTTGTGAATGCGCAATGAATGACACCTGCCCAATAAACAAGTCAGCCAAAGAGGATTGTCACGTGTCATTCACTTAATCAAAAGAAGGATATACAAGAAGCCGATGTGACCTGTTCAAATTCAAGGACAATTATAGCTTTATGATGGAGGGAATGAAACGGTTATTCTAGAATTTGAAAAGGTAACAGTTATCAATACTTAATGGGCTCCAAATATCTCAAAAGCAACAGTCAAAACAAGAGAGGAACTGGGGGAAACTACCCAAAGAAGTCAGAGTAAGCGTCAATGGAGAGATCCTGTAAAAGAGGCATTGATTGCAAAAGAGAAAACACGATCAAACCCATCAAAGTCTTCGACTTGGGCATTTCTAGGAGTGGTTTTAGATTAGCTTTAGAATAGAATAAGTTCCAGAGACTGTTTCATTAGTCTGTTATAACCTAGAAACCTTTCAAAATTAATAACAGTATCTTTCTTTTGTTATCTCTTGATTATTATTTTTCTTCCCTTGAATCTGTCAATTGCAATCATTCAAGGAAGTTCTAAAACAAAGCAATTGAACCCAACATCTAGCAATCGTCTGCGATCACCCTGTGAAAGGATTAGTCTATTGCCTTACTAGAGAAATCCTTTATGGAGACCAACACATAGAATTTTTTAGCATAAGATACTTAAATGTGAAATTATTAAGCCATAAAATGCCAAAGAGTCCCAAGTCTCAAAAGTTTGAAAGAAATTCCCATGGCAGTCTATCCCTAAAGCTGGACATTTGGATTCAGAGGAGGACACAACTCAAATTGAAAACGTGACACCATTGATACAGTGCAAGTTACTATAGTCACCTAGTTATCACAAAGCTTCTACTCAATTTTGATGATCAACAAGGTAAGTACTGAAGATAGCTAGAAAATGTTATAGCAAGCGCATAACTAACCTCTAGCATTACTCAAAGTCTACTTGCTTTGTTTCTTTGGATGTACTCACATAAATATTTGGGTGCAGACGCAGTGCAGTAGAAAAAAGCCAATATTTCCCACGATTTGTTTTGTGTACCATCCCCCCCCCCCCNCCGGATCAGACCCGTCTGGCCTTTAGTGTAAAATTGTCTCGGGTGGATCCTGCCCGAACTTCGCCGGGTGGATTATTTTTACTAATCTTTATTTTTCACTTTTTCAAGGAGACAAATTCTCAATGACAACCCCCTGATATTTGGAAAATATCCATATAACTCACAATGTTATGATATTGAAGATCCTTGTAGCTCCGGATCCTTCCAATCCAATCGATTCGAAATCGAGCAATTTTGAAATATTTTGTAGTAAAAGCATGTCATCGAATTTTTTAAACTTGGGACATGTTGATCCTGAATAAAACTAAATATGATTAATCCTACTATCATAATCCTTAATTTTTTTACTTTGAATCAATGAAATTCCTCCGATAAGGGAAAGAAAACATCACAAAAATACTTTCCCTTTATTCTTCATTGGAAGAAAATAATATGGGTAAATAGGGCTGTAAATCGAGCTNGAACTTGGGACATGTTGATCCTGAATAAAACTAAATATGATTAATCCTACTATCATAATCCTTAATTTTTTTTACTTTGAATCAATGAAATTCCTCCGATAAGGGAAAGAAAACATCACAAAAATACTTACCCTTTATTCTTCATTGGAAGAAAATAATATGGGTAAATAGGGCTGTAAATCGAGCTGAGCTATTTGAGTTTGGCTAAGGTTCAGTTTGTTTTTAGCTCGTTCAGGTTCAACTCATTTTCTAAACAAATCGAACTTGAATAATTTTTTAAACTCGTTTAAAAAATAAGTCTGATCAACTTGACTCGTTTATATGTAAATATTCAGGCTCGACTAAGAAAATGAGCTTTTTAGGCTTGACTCGAGACCCGTTCGACTATCAATCAGTATAAATTATACTTTACACCTTGAAAGATTTTAAAATTTTTAATTTACACATTCAAATATTAATTTTTTCACATTGTACCTTCAAAATCACAAAAATGGCTATAATATGACTCTCGCGGTAATTTTCATTATTATTATTGTCAAACGTGTGTAGCGTGCAACAAGAATTGACTAAATCAAATCCAAAAGTTAGTGTGAGGTCCACACTACAATTAATTTATGACACCGAGATTGTAATGTGAAAAAATTAATCTTCGATCATAAAAATTGAGAACTTCAAAATCTTTTAAGATGCANCTTTCATTATTATTATTGTCAAACGTGTGTCGCGTGCAACAAGAATTGACTAAATCAAATCCAAAAGTTAGTGTGAGGGCCACACTACAATTAATTTATGACACCGAGGTTGTAATTTGAAAAAATTAATCTTCGATCATAAAAATTGAGAACTTCAAAATCTTTTAAGATGCAAAATGTAATTCTCCAAATAATAATGACTTCAACTTCTTTTTTCAAACTAATGTACAACTATATCATTTATAGAAGATTATTGATTGTTTTTATGTCAAATTAAACGATGGTCCCCAAGTATATTGTGGAAATAAATTGGTCATAACTACACGAAAAATGATTTTAAAATGTTTTTTTAAAACTCGATTGGTAACAAGACCATGTCTAGTAACATGTTTTTTTAACATAAGAGCTATGGTGAAACTATTTAAAATCCATAGACTAGTGATGGGTTGAGTTCTTAACTCTCGTTGTAAAAGTAGGTGACATTTTTCATCATTCGTCCGACAATTTTTCTGATATTAAACATCCTAACAATTACATTTTCTTTAAATGCATAGCTAGGACTCTAAGTCGAAATACTTACGATTACACGCGAACAACATACCTTCATAGAGTCAGAANAGTTGAGTTCTTAACTCTCGTTGCAAAAGTAGGTGACATTTTTCATCATTCATCCGACAATTTTTCTGATATTAAACATCCTAACAATTACATTTTCTTTAAATGCATAGCTAGGCCTCTAAGTCGAAATACTTACGATTACACGCGAACAACATACCTTCATAGAGTCAGAACTCAAATTTAGAGACCAATGCACAGAATAGCTGATTAGAACAAGCTACCAATAGGACAGGATGTAACAAACTCGAGACCAATCCACCGGGCAAATCTGCCATTCCAAGATTTCTCCGAGGGTAAATCCGTCATAGAAGGAAACCACAAAAACTGCCTGACACCAAGCCGCTTCAAGCTAACCGCCAAAAAAACTACCATACAAATAGCCCAACCAAACGGAGCCACGTGTCCATCCCAACCGCCTATATAAACCTCTCCATGACTGTTCACTTCTTTTCACCAACTTCAATTCTGAAAGAAAGCTTCACATTCTATATAGAGAGAGAACAGAGAAAATCTGGCAATGGCAGACACCAATGCTACCACCACCGCAATCGCCGCCACCACCACCACTGCCGCTATATACGAGGCTACCAAGAACAAGAAGCTTCAGGACAAGACAGAGAAAGAGAACAGGAAGAAAGTGTACAGAGGAAGAAATCTGGCAATGGCAGACGTCACTAACACCACTGCCGCAGCGGCTGCCACCGCCACCACCACCGCTGCTATGGGCGATGCTGCCAATAATGGCAAGACTGAGACTCAGAAGAAGAACAGAATTCAAGTCTCCAACACCAAGAAGCCTCTCTTTTTCTACCTCAATCTTGCCAAGGTTTAAACTCTCTCTCTCTCCCTCTCCCCCCCCTCTCTGTGTGTCTCTCTCATTTTCTGTGAAATTCAGTGTTTCTTTGTTTTGATTTTCGAGTCTTTATGGTCTTCTTGATCGGGGTTTGGAAATTGGAATGGCACGTTCACGATATTTTCATAGGGTTCTTGATCCATGTTTCAAAGATTATGTACATTGAGGGGCACAATCTGTAACTTGGTTTTGCTTATTGCGTTGTGACTCTCTTGATCATTAATTCTAGTAAAAAATTTCTATTAGACTTTATAGTTCTTTCTTTCTGGTTTATATTCGATCCTAATGTACTCATTTATGTGTTGCAGAGGTACATGAAGCTTTATGATGATGTTGAGCTCTCTGCTTTGGGAATGGGTATATATATTCTTGAATCCTTCTCTCTAACCCTAAACTTGTGTTTCTTATCACCCTATTGCATGTTTGAAGAGCCTCTCTCTCTCTCTTTCTCTCAAGGATTCCTCCCTGTTTTGGTACAAATCCTTCAAAGTATGAATTGATATTAAGTAACCCTTTATGTTGTAGCTCTCTCTCTCTCCCTCTCCTGGTCTTAATATTAATTTAGCACTAGAAGGTTTTGGTTATTCTTTTAGGTAACACCTTTTGCATATCTTTATGTTAACAGCAATTCCAACTGTTGTGATTATTGCTGAGATTCTGAAGAGTAATGGACTGGCCACTGAGAAAAGTAAGAAGCCATGTCCTTTAAATTCTTGCCATCCTCTCATTGCCTGTAAAATAATTTTTGTCTTTGGATTTTAAAACAGAGGTTTTGACATCTACTATTGACTTCCAAGATGATGCCAAAGGTCGCTTAGTTCAGAAGCCTAAGGTTGGTATTCTACTTCATTAAATCTTTAGTGTTTTCATGAATTTGATCATTTTACCGTATGTTTTAAATTTATCATATTAACGTTGTTTACACAAAAGTATGTCTTAAACCGACGTTTTTTAATGTAAAACATGTTTGCAAAATGTTGTTAAAATTATGATGAATATTACAAACACGTTTTTAAACACCTTCATAACAAAACAATAATGAATAACAACCTTGAAAACCAGTGGCATGACTATTTTTTGATGTGTGTTTTTATTGATACTCTCTTGCTCTTAATTCATTTAACAGATTGAAATTTTGCTGATGAAGTCAGAGAATGGAGACAAACTAAAGACCAATACTGCTGGTACAGCATCCTGGAAGATTGCCGATAAGAAGGAACAAAATAAATAGCAGCAAATAGCTTCACCATTGAATAATGGTGGTTGTGTGTTTCCATGATCAGTGAGTTGTATAGTAGCTAAGTCTGAAAGGTAGGTTGCTGAGGAAGATCTGCTAGAGCTGCTGATAATGTCTAGATAACCATGGATTTGAAGGTAGAGACGGTGTTTGATGGCAGCAGCAGATCTAAGTGGGTCTTTCCATTTTGTATGTTTTCTCATCCTCTATTCCTTAGACTGCAGTGAACATCAACTCTCTTAATTGCTCATTTTGCCCATGTAATGTTTCTTGTAACTACTACTGTTAGGATATACATTTTGCAAAATCAAAATTTTAATTCGTATCACTTTAGTTCATTCGAAAGTGACGGTTTAAATTGACCAACGGACATACGGTGGCTGACTAATGGAGGTGGTGATGTGTGGCTCATGAAGTCACTTTGGCCACTCAAGTTTGCGAGTTATGTCACTTTGATCCGTCATTCTCAATATTTTCAAATAAAGCTCCTCAATTGTGGTTATGGGAGACACAGTGACCACCTGCTAAGCAATCTAACTCTCACTTTCAATTGGACTAAAATGACACTAATTAAAAATATTGAGCAACTAAAAGCGACACAAATGAAAGAACGAAGACCAAAATGACAAAAAATGTGTATTTGTAGGATCATTCCTATATTGTGACCTATTAGCTTTGAAGGGATGGTGCAGACCTACATTTTGATTAATTGATTCTTTTTTGAGTTTCATGTACAAACTGATTTATGTTTCACCTAGAAATGTATTGAGAGCCACCATAATTTCCTGCATGCCAATTAAGATCTTTTTAAATTTAGACAGGGTTATGTCACATCAATATCAGTTTCACATCTTTAAACACAAGTTTCAAATTCACTCCTTGTTAGTCACTTACAAATGATAATCATACATGAAACAACATAGAGCAGGTAATAATGTGCAAAGCAAGCCCCATTAACCAGTTTGAGTTATTAGAAACAGAGCTTCAGCAAGAATTGTGGTACAGGTATCAGTGTAGGGACAACTTGGCAAGGGTCAGTGCTAATACCTTGACCCCATTTGTTATATCCTCAATGGAGGCAAATTCTTCAGGTTTATGGCTGTATCCTGCAAAACCAGTAGATGCATCAGTTGGGTGTTCCGAGAAACCAACTTTGCAAAGTTTCTAGCAATTTCCTATGCCTGTGCACATGAAACCGCTGTTTCTAATGTCCCTAGCAACAGATCAGTGTGCATAAAGGTATATTCCCATTTTGGCGCGCATTGTTCTTGCAGTTTTGAAACTACTTTCTGAATAAAATAAAATTAGCGTAGTGGCATTATTTACTGCTGCACATGTTTTTTTTTCCCTCAAAAGAATGCTACTGTAATACCAGTACATGGATAAATGTGCCAGATAGAAATTGAGCCTATTCGTCAGTAGTCAATTTGATCTATTTAGCACATTCATTAATATAAAGAGGTACGATGAAAGAAAATGCAATTAGTGTACATGAAATCACAGAAAGTTGGAGGCAGTTGTAGAATAAAGAAAAAAGTCCATACCTTTGTAACAAGGAATGAATATCATGCCCATTGGGGATATTCTGCAAGGATTTGAAATAGCAGGGGTAAGAGACACAATTGTGCAATTTTTCAAGCAACATAGTCCCATACTCCCATGTAAATGACCATCCAAGTGAACAAAAATAGTTCCATGTAACACATAATAGACCCAGAACATTAACATGTAGTTATGGCTATGGACACTTTGGCTGCAGAATTACGATAGACAAGGCTGGGACACAACGTTTAAATACTAATTTCATCACAAATGCATTTACATGGGAGAAATATATAACCCCTATTTCTTCATTCAAATCTAAATATAAATGATTGCAATGTTTGAAGGATGAAGCTCCACGGTAACATGCTCAACTACCACTGCTGCCGTTGCAGTTTATTTTTCTCTGACAACTACATTCTGTTATATTGAATATCCATGGCCTGGGTTGGCCAGGTATGCCATGTAATTAGACAAAGTTTTAGAGATGATATCATGGGATCTTAAGAGTAATTCAATTAATAATCTCAAGGGTGCTGTAGTTGTACTTTTAAAGGCGAGGAGTTTTGAAAGACAGCAGTGAAATTACGGGAGCATGCAATTTTTTTCAGGGAAAGAACTTGGAGACTCTTAGTCCCAAGAGAGGAATATTCAGCACCTGAATTGGGTCCATATCACGATTGTATAACCTAAGACCACCCATTGAAAGCCATTAGCATTGAAAATGAATACTCTGTTAGCAAGGAAAGTCTACAAGAATCAAAGTGCCCCTGCCTCTCTATGGGTACAGATACTAAGGCTATAACATCCCCCTTCCTCCGTCCATAACTGACCAATGATTGCTGGAACAAAGCTTCAATTTGCAAGCCATGTACAAATTTTACTTTGCTCATGCATGTTTAATATATAATTTAGGGATTCTTAATCACCTGGCCATGAACAGCGAATCATGATAAGCTCTGCTGATCATCTTCTTGTGAGTCAGGTTAAGCTCTTGTGATGCTGATTCCATGGCCTTAACTATTGATTTCTCAGAAAGGGCTGGTGGATCTTGATTGACAATTTTAAAATCCAAAAGCTTGACACCTCGTTTTTGGGATATATTTAAAGCAGATTGATGGATTTTCTCGATAACAATGTTTCTTCGATATTCATCAATGTCCCGTGTATCTGCAAGACAGAAAAAAAATTGAGGGAAAATTCAAGAAACTTTTTTAATTATGTTGTACATGATGGGTCAAACGTCATCTGTTGGCCAGATGCAGAACAGTAATCTTATTGTATGAAGATTCCTGTGAATTTCATCCTGAACGACCACAGGCAATACACATGAACCAGGAAAACTAACATTCTGTATGCTTGGTATGAACTGTAACTATGAGAATTATTCATTATTAACAAGAATACCTATTTCCAGGTGTGATTTGCTTGGGATGCTGTTGATTGCTCCAGGATGCAGATTGAGAATACCTTGCAAAAGAGAAGCATTTTAAGAGGAGAACAACCCAAAACGAAAGAAAGGGGGTGACCATTGCATTTCATTATATACCACTAGAACTTCCAATGGTTTCAGATATTCAGAATCCTATGGTTGGCATGAAGACATTGCCTATAGGTGGTCCTGTTGATGCAGGCTGCTAGATGGGATACGGAGTAGACTGGAGACAAACTTTAATTTTGGAATAATTGCAAAAAGGAACCACTCACAATGCCGCAAGAAAGCATATGAAAAATGGGCTTTACTTTATGTAACGCCTGTTTGGTAACAGGTTAGTTGCTGTCACATAAAAGCAGGGAGCAATATTTCCCAACAATATTGGTCTTTTATAGGCCATAATGGCCCGTGATCCAAACTTAAACCCAGGAGGAAAGTCATTTTAAATCATCAAATCATCAAGTAGACTTTTGTGCAGTCTCTTTCAAGCCAGATCTCTTTATCATCACAATCCATTACCTCTTCTGCCTCAAAAAGCATCAAAAGCAGTAGGTTTTTGAACATTATCAACAGACACCAAATTTTCCGAGTTTTAGTCCATGTCCTCCATGTGCGTACAGGTACTAATCATCACAATCTTCGATTTCCTTGGTCATCTATGCTTCTTGGAAAAAAGATTGGAAGGCGAATCCCTCTGTGGTCTGTCGCTTACAGATATCCAGGGGGTTTTTGTTGCTTAAAGATATTGATTAAGAGAAAGAAAGAGGCAACAAGGGAGAAGAAAGGGAGTCCCAAGTTTAAACCAGTCCAAGATAACAAAGGCCAAATCCTAGCCATCTACGCATGAAGCCTTTTTGTATGAGAGGTTTGGGATAAAATCAATTTCTATTTTCTAGTGAGCCAGTCTAGCTCCCGAAAAATATTTAAAATTGTTTAGACTATCACATTGTTCAAAGCCACGTATCTTACAATAAATTAAGCATAAAATCACTAAAAACCAATACTTGTATATATTGGGACTTAGAACATGCATGTATTTAATTTTGGGCATTCACACACCTGATTTCCATTACTGTTATGAAACATCTGTTTATTCCCGCATTCGTTACCCTGCGGCCCTTACCATCATGGTGACAATTAACATTATTTATGCATGAGAAAAAAGAGAAAGGCTCACCAACAGTACCAACAGTATCAATTGATCCAGATTCTAATGCATGTTTCTCCACAGCTAGAGCTAACTCAGCAGCAGCCAGTCCTGCATCATTTCTACATCAAATGATTTATACAAGAAGTATGAAGTATGGATGATGGATCAAAGCACAACAAAGGAATAACTTGTATAGACAGTTATATATTAACAAGTGATGTATCATATACTTCAAAATGCTTCCATGCTTTGACAGCAACAGGACCAGAATATTATAAAAGTGATATAGTAGGAATCTTAATATTATGAAACATCATCTCCAATTTTAATTCTCATCCACTTCCATAAAAAATTCACTAGCTGGGAAATTGTAATTGGTCCCATTCAAGGTGGGCGATTGATTTAAGAGAATTGCATAACAATTGGAACTGGAAAGGACCCAAATGTGAGCTAGTGATTCTTGAAATTTTTACCTATTCGGCATCAAGACAGCGCCTGCATGACCTCCATTGCCTTCAAAATCCACCTTAATGCTTGCAGGAGCAGCAATTGCAGTCACAATGCCAATAGAAATACCTGAATCGACAAATGAATGAGACTAACAAGTGAAAAGAAGAAAACATGGGTGTTCAGATAGTTGCATGCAACAAGAAAACGTGAAAGTAAGAAAAACCAGCCTACCTTCTTCTTCCAGAATAGGACCTTGCTCTATGTGTAACTCTACGAAAGCCGAATAGCTTCCTTCCTTTAGAAAGACACTGGATAACTCCTCTTGATCATTTGCATAATCAGCTGACCTTGCGGCATGGAAGAATGTTACATTTTGATTATCAACTGTCCTATCGAGAGATTTCACAAGTGCCTCGTCCCCAGCCAATAAGCGGCTGCCCATGTCAGATAAATATGAGAAATGTCAAGCCAAATATGGAAATTATCTCCATCAACCTTTTGCAAGTCATAATCAGTTATTCCTATCAAAAAATTGAGATGAAAACACGAAGACATTGGTGGTCCTAACCTCCCCAAGCAGCTGATCCCAAACCTTGTAGGCTCTTCTGAGGTGAACATGATCACCTCCAGCGACCTTCTGGGCTTAAAGCCAAACCTGTGAAATTCCAAGTCAATACAACCACCAGAAATTTGCAGCTAAATGAATATATGAAAGAACGGAAGTGGAACTGCATTTCACGTTCTGAAGGATGCAAATTCATATTACGTGTGGCCACAGGCTAGTCTGCTTATTTCAGCATCTTGGTTAATTTAGCCCAAGTGCTTTTGCATTGGTACAACCCAAGGAAGGGTTCCCGCGTTGCCACCTCAAATTCTGATTGTACAAGAGCAAAAAATCAATCAATTTTTTTTATAGAAAGCCCGGGCTGGCAACTAGGGAATTCTTGACAGCTAAATCAATCATACAACAGCCTGACAAGTCTTCTCAAGTTATACCATCAATATGACAAATCAAAGAAATCTAGCTTGGCTAGCACATTCAAATCCAAAAAATGAATATTTCAGAACTTCTGTAGACTAATTTACAACAATTGAGCTACCTGCGTACCTCTTTAGTACATTAATGGCTTCTATTGCACCTAATACACCAACAACCCCATCATACTTCCCGGAGTATGGAATAGCATCAATGTGAGAACCAGTAGAAACTGGAGCGAGCTCTGGTTCATAGCCCTCCCTGTGTAATAGGACATGTAATTAATGACTGAGAGAAAATTAGTGAACAAAAAATAGGAGCATCCAACCAAAAGATTACAGTAAAACATGCTATAACAAACCAAAAGACTCAGGTAGCTCAACAGGGACAGAAGGTTATGATGACTTTTTCTCTTTCTGTCACCTAATATATTAAAATCTGACATATAACAGCATGAAATATGAGGAAATCTGCCAAACAACTTTTCCTTTTTCTTTTCGTCAGAGTTAAACATCTTTTCTAATAAAATTCAAATTCTCACAGAGCATACGAAATATTAATACAACAAAATATTTTTCAAGTTACAAAATAAATATAAGCACAAACAGAACACAGAATATTCCAAGAATCAAGGCCAAACGTGCTTAAGCTCAACCAAACAGGACTTAAAATATGGCAGCACTGTGTTTAGACATCGAACCTGCCCTTTGATTGGGAGCTCTACTTAGAGATCTGTTTGTGATATAACGTCCACCTGTTATACTAGGTGGCTTGCTAGACCTTGGTGGTGGTTTGGTGGAATGTGAGCCAGGGGGTGATGCCATGGGTTCGTACAACTACAACCGCACCAAAGCACGCATCTTAAAGTCACCATTGATATCTAATTAGTAGACAAATGCCTTGAGACAAGTACAGAAAAGAGATAGCAAAATGATATCTCTTAGACAACGCACAGGACATGCATCTCCATCTTATTGGCTATCTTTCGCAAGTGCCTACCTTGCCTACAAAGCACCCATCCGCCAATAAAAATGCTTACCTCTTTCACCACCAACTATATAGCATGAGAGCCACTCCCTCCTTCTGCCCCTCTCCCTAAAGTACTCTATGGTTCTGCATGACGTGTGTGAATCTGATACATTGACCTTCCTACTCTGTGCACGCTAATGGACATTCAAAGCAGATGAAGCATCGAAACATGTGATCAAAGTACAATTTCAAATCGTGTTCACATCTCTAGCAGCTCACCTAAAATTATTTCCTCCACCAAGTATAATAAGTTTAATGCCACACCGAAGAAATATATCATGTAGGAGTAGTCTCATTCGGGATAGTTGGCAGTTGAAGTCCAGAGGCCGAGAGGTCTGCGTATGTGAGGCCTGATTGTATGCAATCTACAGTATTACTGGGAAAAAAAAATCAGGTCTATCTGTTTCGAATGCCAGTAATTACTTTTCTTTAACGTCCATCAGCTAATTGATTTGTTACACAGTAATGATACATAGATACTGTTGATAACACTCAATTTGACAATAGATATTTTAACAAACAACGACAGTTAGTTCCTTTTTTTTTCAGTGGATTTGACGACATGTGCATTCTTCACAATGGAATGGAAAAGAAAATAAGCAGTGGCCAAGACATAAAAACTAAAAACCAAAAAAAACCCAGCACAAATTTCAATCAATGCAACAAATGCCATTTCTCGCAACCTTAAATCACACTATAAATACTGTAAACTTTGTTTCAGATGCTTCAAAGAGCCCATTGAACTACTTTTAATGTGGTCAATCATAACCCAATGAATTTAAGTTAAATGTCATGTACACCACAATAAAAAATTCTTCAAAGGACATTGGAAATAGCACTCTATACACAGTATCAAAGCCATCAGACAAAACATAACAATAAAACATGAACTCACCACAGACCAAATATATTCCCAACAAAATCCTCTCTGACAGAGAGACCAGAAAGTCTCATCAAGTTTTTGACATACCTGCAATTTAAAATGGCACAAAAATATAAGAATGACAAAGAAACATAAGACATATCAATGCACTGCAACAAAATAAACTGCTGCAATAACCTCAAACCATGCCTGACCATAACGTCAAATATCTCTACAGGATCCAATTTGACTAAAAGTTAGGGTAGCAGATGATGCTGGGCTTTTTGGACGAGGATGGAATTGTTGAAAAGGTGCATGCATGCAAGCATAAGTCCAGTGGAAAAATCTTTAAAAAGTAAAACCTAACATATATTATGAGAAATTAAACACTACGTAGAATAAAAAAAAAGAAACGTAAGGGAAGATGACATCTGTGGAAACCCTCTCATTAAGTTATAGACTATTCTATGGCAGAATATTGGAAGTAATCACTCCGCCTATAGTCGAAGTGGAACTTGTCAATTTAATTTGACAACTATGACTCCATTTCAAGAATCAGAATAGCTTTTGATCACAATTAGAGATCTAGTATCAAACCTAAGCACAAATGATGAACTTAAACTGTAGCATACCTCCTAGCCAAAACATCCTTCTCACTGTATAGTATCCTCGTTACTGATGGGGCAGGTGTATCTGAGAAAGTTGACAGCTCATCAATCTGAAAAAAGACCAAATCAGAAAATCAATCTTGGATAAAAAAATAGTCCTTTGTTTACAAACTTCAGGGCACATGTAAAATTTGTTTGAGTTATATCTCAGGGGTTGTTTGGCTGTCCTTCGCAAATCTTATCAGTCCATTGCATACATCTAGTTTTATTTTTAACTGATGTGGGATCGTAACACAGCATCTTGCGCTTAAAATGTCTAATTCAGAATGATGTAGCTTCTATTGACTCCTATCAATGTAAAAATAATCAACATCAATAAACCTCTTAATTTGAAAAGTATCACCGCCAAATTATAGGTAGTTGTTCTCTACAAATAAAATAGAGGGTAAATCAGTTCTTATTCCCATGTGTTTCAAGCCAGTGAAATCTTAACTTTTCATATTTTAGAAGCCTACACTTTACTACCTTAAAGTTTGGGATGAAAGTGCAACAATTAACAAGGATGACAATATTGTATTCGAAGACAAAAGTACCTTTATCTAATCTTAATTTTCCCTTTATTGGCAACACATTCCAATTCCCAATGTATCTAGACCCTCTTCAATACTTTTTTATTTTTTTCTCCATTTTCCTCATCACCCACCATGCATTACTCAGGTCTAGTTGAATTCATGGTAGGTTATCTCTGAAGGGAAAAATGGAGAAAAAAAAATGTATTGAAAGGGATCTCACTACGGTCCTAACTAATTTGGGCCAATTGTCAAACCAATAGCAGCAATAGATTAGATGACCAAATCTATGGCAATAAATTCGCATTTAATGATTATTTAGTCTTTTAATTCCCTCATTGAATTTAATTATTCAAGCATGAATTACAGAAGGAAAACCGTCCAAATATCCACAAAGATTGATTCTTCATTGTACCTAGACATTTTTTTTGCTGTGCGTTTCAAAAGCGAATTCACCAAACTCCTCCTCCTAAGCCCTCTTTCTAAAGAGAGAGTGAACAAAAAAGAAAAACAAAAAGACTCGAAACACTAAACTAAAACCTCTGTAAAATAGAATAATCTCAATGGGAAATCAAACACCCTATTCTTAAATTTTCCGCAAGTACACAAAAAACTGCATACAGAGCATTGTAATTACGATTTCAAGAGCTGAAATCAATATTAACAGCCAATTACAGATCACTGACCACCATACCCTGTTTAACATACACAGAAAAAAAAACCATACAATCACTTCAATTACCTGTTTTTGCAGACTGTGAATGTCCACTGACATTGAAGAAACAGAGTTTGGGAAGTGGGGTTCATGAATTGGGTACCCAGAAAAATCCTCCATGGTTTTGGTTGCTGGGTCTTCTGCATCACTGAGAGATAAAATTGCTGGGAAGCCACAGAAGAAGAACAGAGGAAGATGAACAAGAAGAAGAAGAAGATAGATTCTCTGAACCATCATTTTGGGTTTGGTTTGTAGGTACGTGTTGTCTTCTGGCCACAAAGTTATGCGCAACTCTGAACTCTGAACTCTGAACTCTGAAGTAGTGGATTGCTGACAATGTTTCGCATTTATGCATATCGATGGTTGGTAATTTTTTATTTATTAAAGTCTACTTTTCTTCAAAATTACATTAACATCCACTTAAGTTTGACAAAAACGACTCGGATACTTTATAATATTTAATTCGTGGCACCATAACTTTTGTGGTGACTTTCGTTGTTAGTGCTAAAATGATCATCTCAATTTCAAATCTTAAAAAATTGATCAATTTGAATCATCTATCATTAATTTATTTTTTGTTAATGAAGAAAAATCTTTGATCTGTCATCGACGAGTGGAGACGCATAAATGTCGCCCGAGCTCATGAGTTCGATTAGAACTAAGGGTAAATCTCGAGTGGATGAACCGATCATTCTGTCCCTTAACTTATACACTACTAGTTAAATCAGGATTTGCATATCGGTGGGAATTTAAATCCATACTAAAGACTTGAATACTGTTCGTTCAAACAATTAAAATCCGTCCAACCAAATCAACCATGCATTTGTCAACTAAGAGACTTGAACCATTGACTTAAAAAAAACAAAATCTTCGCAAGACGGTATCTATCATTAATTTCAGTGGGCCATAATAAAAGATTCTCATAAGTCTCACTAACCCACTATTCTTAATAAATGTTGTAATAAGTTATTATATTTGATATAATTTGATAAATTTAGAAATCGAGGATCCAAATCTTAGTAGTTTCCACATAATATTTTTTAACCTATTTTGAAAATATTAATTTTCAAATTCAAACTTATATATCATTTTTTTTACTAGAACTCATATCACTTGAATATATACATTTGTTACGGTTCGAGATTCAACATTCTATTATACTCAAAGAGTCATAATAAGATTTTATCACTAAATTTCTCTTTCTTCTTTCCGACTTATTAAAGAATGAAACTTATATTAAAGCCATGGCCGTCTCACTTGTAGTCACGGACCTCCACTCCTTCATCTCTTTTCACTCTCTTTGCTTCATCTCTCAACCTATTTTATTTTTCTTATCGGGAAAAAAAAAATCTCATAGTTTTGCGCGGGGTTACTACCTACTAGTCACTCCTTTCCCTTTTTTTTTTTCCTGATAAAAAAAAAAAAGGAAGGTAAAAACCATTCAGTTGTATTATGTTTGTATCAAAATTATTGAGTCCTATTTTCCAAACATAATTGGAAATAATCCCTAAACTTATAATGTTCCTTTTGTGCCCTCTTGATTTTTATTCGAATAAATATTTGGAGAATATTTTAGCATCTAATAAATTTAGCTAGAACAAATTGTCAAATGATTTGAATCATAATCTACGTCTTTTTATTATGATAGCTTGTAAAAAACCTTCCAAGGTTTATGTTCATTACGAATAATTCCCAAGAGCTATGTGTAATATCTCTTAAAAAGGTAATTTTTAAAAATTTTAACTTGTGAATGGGAATTTTTGTTACAATACACAAAAGAAAAGAGGGTTTATATGACCCTTACAATGTCAAGGGTTCTTATGTAATTAGCTGAAAAATGATATTGTAAACACTAAAATATAAGAGTTTTTACATTATAACTTAATATGGAGGATGTAATATATTGTTTCTTTAAACACCAACATACTAAATTCGAATTCTCACTTTATATATCTCAATATAGATTTAAAATGAAAAAAAACCAAAACGAAACCAACATCACTATAAGTTTGGGTGTATCCCGATTTTTTACCCGTATTCCATTAATTCTTGAATTCTTTCAAAGGTTTATGTTCATTATGAGTAATTTTTGAGAGTTCTCATAAAAATTTAAATAAGAATAAATATGGGGATTATCCTCAAAATTTGAAAACAANACAACTTTTCCTTTTTCTTTTCGTCAGAGTTAAACATCTTTTCTAATAAAATTCAAATTCTCACAGAGCATGCGAAATATTAATACAACAAAATATTTTTCAAGTTACAAAATAAATATAAGCACAAACAGAACACAGAATATTCCAAGAATCAAGGCCAAACGTGCTTAAGCTCAACCAAACAGNGATACAGATTTGAAAAACTGACTTGATCAATCATTATCAATTTGTCATTTGATTTAGTTGTGGGTTTCAATATTTATTAGAATCTACTATCAATTCAATAATTGTGATTTACCTTGTTAATTTTTTAAGTGCAAATATCATTTTTTTTGCATTTTTTTTACATGGATGGTTACTATATTACATTGAGCAGTAGTTATTTAAATGAGTGGGNCAACTTTTCCTTTTTCTTTTCGTCAGAGTTAAACATCTTTTCTAATAAAATTCAAATTCTCACAGAGCATACGAAATATTAATACAACAAAATATTTTTCAAGTTACAAAATAAATATAAGCACAAACAGAACACAGAATATTCCAAGAATCAAGGCCAAACGTGCTTAAGCTCAACCAAACAGGACTTAAAATATGGCAGCACTGTGTTTAGACATCGAACCTGCCCTTTGATTGGGAGCTCTACTTAGAGATCTGTTTGTGATATAACGTCCACCTGTTATACTAGGTGGCTTGCTAGACCTTGGTGGTGGTTTGGTGGAATGTGAGCCAGGGGGTGATGCCATGGGTTCGTACAACTACAACCGCACCAAAGCACGCATCTTAAAGTCACCATTGATATCTAATTAGTAGACAAATGCCTTGAGACAAGTACAGAAAAGAGATAGCAAAATGATATCTCTTAGACAACGCACAGGACATGCATCTCCATCTTATTGGCTATCTTTCGCAAGTGCCTACCTTGCCTATAAAGCACCCATCCGCCAATAAAAATGCTTACCTCTTTCACCACCAACTATATAGCATGAGAGCCACTCCCTCCTTCTGCCCCTCTCCCTAAAGTACTCTATGGTTCTGCATGACGTGTGTGAATCTGATACATTGACCTTCCTACTCTGTGCACGCTAATGGACATTCAAAGCAGATGAAGCATCGAAACATGTGATCAAAGTACAATTTCAAATCGTGTTCACATCTCTAGCAGCTCACCTAAAATTATTTCCTCCACCAAGTATAATAAGTTTAATGCCACACCGAAGAAATATATCATGTAGGAGTAGTCTCATTCGGGATAGTTGGCAGTTGAAGTCCAGAGGCCGAGAGGTCTGCGTATGTGAGGCCTGATTGTATGCAATCTACAGTATTACTGGGAAAAAAAAATCAGGTCTATCTGTTTCGAATGCCAGTAATTACTTTTCTTTAACGTCCATCNGCTTTTCACTCTCTTTGCTTCATCTCTCAACCTATTTTATTTTTCTTACCGGGAAAAAAAAAATCTCATAGTTTTGCGCGGGGTTACTACCTACTAGTCACTCCTTTCCCTTTTTTTTTCTCCTGATAAAAAAAAAAAAGGNTCTTTTCACTCTCTTTGCTTCATCTCTCAACCTATTTTATTTTTCTTATCGGGAAAAAAAAAATCTCATAGTTTTGCGCGGGGTTACTACCTACTAGTCACTCCTTTCCCTTTTTTTTTTTCTCCTGATAAAAAAAAAAAAAGGAAGCTAAAAACCATTCAGTTGTATTATGTTTGTATCAAAATTATTGAGTCCTATTTTCCAAACATAATTGGAAATAATCCCTAAACTTATAATGTTCCTTTTGTGCCCTCTTGATTTTTATTCGAATAAATATTTGGAGAATATTTTAGCATCTAATAAATTTAGCTAGAACAAATTGTCAAATGATTTGAATCATAATCTACGTCTTTTTATTATGATAGCTTGTAAAAAACCTTCCAAGGTTTATGTTCATTACGAATAATTCCCAAGAGCTATGTGTAATATCTCTTAAAAAGGTAATTTTTAAAAATTTTAACTTGTGAATGGGAATTTTTGTTACAATACACAAAAGAAAAGAGGGTTTATATGACCCTTACAATGTCAAGGGTTCTTATGTAATTAGCTGAAAAATGATATTGTAAACACTAAAATATAAGAGTTTTTACATTATAACTTAATATGGAGGACNACTAATTTACAACAATTGAGCTACCTGCGTACCTCTTTAGTACATTAATGGCTTCTATTGCACCTAATACACCAACAACCCCATCATACTTCCCGGAGTATGGAATAGCATCAATGTGAGAACCAGTAGAAACTGGAGCGAGCTCTGGTTCATAGCCCTCCCTGTGTAATAGGACATGTAATTAATGACTGAGAGAAAATTAGTGAACAAAAAATAGGAGCATCCAACCAAAAGATTACAGTAAAACATGCTATAACAAACCAAAAGACTCAGGTAGCTCAACAGGGACAGAAGGTTATGATGACTTTTTCTCTTTCTGTCACCTAATATATTAAAATCTGACATATAACAGCATGAAATATGAGGAAATCTGCCAAACAACTTTTCCTTTTTCTTTTCGTCAGAGTTAAACATCTTTTCTAATAAAATTCAAATTCTCACAGAGCATACGAAATATTAATACAACAAAATATTTTTCAAGTTACAAAATAAATATAAGCACAAACAGAACACAGAATATTCCAAGAATCAAGGCCAAACGTGCTTAAGCTCAACCAAACAGGACTTAAAATATGGCAGCACTGTGTTTAGACATCGAACCTGCCCTTTGATTGGGAGCTCTACTTAGAGATCTGTTTGTGATATAACGTCCACCTGTTATACTAGGTGGCTTGCTAGACCTTGGTGGTGGTTTGGTGGAATGTGAGCCAGGGGGTGATGCCATGGGTTCGTACAACTACAACCGCACCAAAGCACGCATCTTAAAGTCACCATTGATATCTAATTAGTAGACAAATGCCTTGAGACAAGTACAGAAAAGAGATAGCAAAATGATATCTCTTAGACAACACACAGGACATGCATCTCCATCTTATTGGCTATCTTTCGCAAGTGCCTACCTTGCCTACAAAGCACCCATCCGCCAATAAAAATGCTTACCTCTTTCACCACCAACTATATAGCATGAGAGCCACTCCCTCCTTCTGCCCCTCTCCCTAAAGTACTCTATGGTTCTGCATGACGTGTGTGAATCTGATACATTGACCTTCCTACTCTGTGCACGCTAATGGACATTCAAAGCAGATGAAGCATCGAAACATGTGATCAAAGTACAATTTCAAATCGTGTTCACATCTCTAGCAGCTCACCTAAAATTATTTCCTCCACCAAGTATAATAAGTTTAATGCCACACCGAAGAAATATATCATGTAGGAGTAGTCTCATTCGGGATAGTTGGCAGTTGAAGTCCAGAGGCCGAGAGGTCTGCGTATGTGAGGCCTGATTGTATGCAATCTACAGTATTACTGGGAAAAAAAAATCAGGTCTATCTGTTTCGAATGCCAGTAATTACTTTTCTTTAACGTCCATCAGCTAATTGATTTGTTACACAGTAATGATACATAGATACTGTTGATAACACTCAATTTGACAATAGATATTTTAACAAACAACGACAGTTAGTTCCTTTTTTTTTCAGTGGATTTGACGACATGTGCATTCTTCACAATGGAATGGAAAAGAAAATAAGCAGTGGCCAAGACATAAAAACTAAAAACCAAAAAAAACCCAGCACAAATTTCAATCAATGCAACAAATGCCATTTCTCGCAACCTTAAATCACACTATAAATACTGTAAACTTTGTTTCAGATGCTTCAAAGAGCCCATNGAAAAACAAAAAGACTCGAAACACTAAACTAAAACCTCTGTAAAATAGAATAATCTCAATGGGAAATCAAACACCCTATTCTTAAATTTTCCGCAAGTACACAAAAAACTGCATACAGAGCATTGTAATTACGATTTCAAGAGCTGAAATCAATATTAACAGCCAATTACAGATCACTGACCACCATACCCTGTTTAACATACACAGAAAAAAAAACCATACAATCACTTCAATTACCTGTTTTTGCAGACTGTGAATGTCCACTGACATTGAAGAAACAGAGTTTGGGAAGTGGGGTTCATGAATTGGGTACCCAGAAAAATCCTCCATGGTTTTGGTTGCTGGGTCTTCTGCATCACTGAGAGATAAAATTGCTGGGAAGCCACAGAAGAAGAACAGAGGAAGATGAACAAGAAGAAGAAGAAGATAGATTCTCTGAACCATCATTTTGGGTTTGGTTTGTAGGTACGTTTTGTCTTCAGGCCACAAAGTTATGCGCAACTCTGAACTCTGAACTCTGAAGTAGTGGATTGCTGACAATGTTTCGCATTTATGCATNGTTGTCTTCTGGCCACAAAGTTATGCGCAACTCTGAACTCTGAACTCTGAACTCTGAAGTAGTGGATTGCTGACAATGTTTCGCATTTATGCATATCGATGGTTGGTAATTTTTTATTTATTAAAGTCTACTTTTCTTCAAAATTACATTAATATCCACTTAAGTTTGACAAAAACGACTCGGATACTTTATAATATTTAATTCGTGGCACCATAACTTTTGTGGTGACTTTCGTTGTTAGTGCTAAAATGATCATCTCAATTTCAAATCTTAAAAAATTGATCAATTTGAATCATCTATCATTAATTTATTTTTTGTTAATGAAGAAAAATCTTTGATCTGTCATCGACGAGTGGAGACGCATAAATGTCGCCCGAGCTCATGAGTTCGATTAGAACTAAGGGTAAATCTCGAGTGGATGAACCGATCATTCTGTCCCTTAACTTATACACTACTAGTTAAATCAGGATTTGCATATCGGTGGGAATTTAAATCCATACTAAAGACTTGAATACTGTTCGTTCAAACAATTAAAATCCGTCCAACCAAATCAACCACGCATTTGTCAACTAAGAGTCTTGAACCATTGACTTCAAAAAAACAAAATCTTCGCAAGACGGTATCTATCATTAATTTCAGTGGGCCATAATAAAAGATTCTCATAAGTCTCACTAACCCACTATTCTTAATAAATGTTGTAATAAGTTATTATATTTGATATAATTTGATAAATTTAGAAATCGAGGATCCAAATCTTAGTAGTTTCCACATAATATTTTTTAACCTATTTTGAACATATTAATTTTCAAATTCAAACTTATATATCATTTTTTTTTTACTAGAACTCATATCACTTGAATATATACATTTGTTACGGTTCGAGATTCAACATTCTATTATACTCAAAGAGTCATAATAAGATTTTATCACTAAATTTCTCTTTCTTCTTTCCGACTTATTAAAGAATGAAACTTATATTAAAGCCATGGCCGTCTCACTTGTAGTCACGGACCTCCACTCCTTCATCTCTTTTCACTCTCTTTGCTTCATCTCTCAACCTATTTTATTTTTCTTATCGGGAAAAAAAAAATCTCATAGTTTTGCGCGGGGTTACTACCTACTAGTCACTCCTTTCCCTTTTTTTTTTTCCTGATAAAAAAAAAAAAGGAAGGTAAAAACCATTCAGTTGTATTATGTTTGTATCAAAATTATTGAGTCCTATTTTCCAAACATAATTGGAAATAATCCCTAAACTTATAATGTTCCTTTTGTGCCCTCTTGATTTTTATTCGAATAAATATTTGGAGAATATTTTAGCATCTAATAAATTTAGCTAGAACAAATTGTCAAATGATTTGAATCATAATCTACGTCTTTTTATTATGATAGCTTGTAAAAAACCTTCCAAGGTTTATGTTCATTACGAATAATTCCCAAGAGCTATGTGTAATATCTCTTAAAAAGGTAATTTTTAAAAATTTTAACTTGTGAATGGGAATTTTTGTTACAATACACAAAAGAAAAGAGGGTTTATATGACCCTTACAATGTCAAGGGTTCTTATGTAATTAGCTGAAAAATGATATTGTAAACACTAAAATATAAGAGTTTTTACATTATAACTTAATATGGAGGATGTAATATATTGTTTATTTAAACACCAACATACTAAATTCGAATTCTCACTTTATATATCTCAATATAGATTTAAAATGAAAAAAACCAAAACGAAACCAACATCACTATAAGTTTGGGTGTATCCCGATTTTTTACCCATATTCCATTAATTCTTGAATTCTTTCAAAGGTTTATGTTCATTATGAGTAATTTTTGAGAGTTCTCATAAAAATTTAAATAAGAATAAATATGGGGATTGTCCTCAAAATTTGAAAACAAGTGTTCACACTTTGCCTTATTTCACAAGTAAAATTTGAGTGTAACGATTATATCACGTCAATATTGTCACATAATGTAATCGTTCAATGTTAAATAAATAAGTGGATAAAGTGCTCCAATTTTTTTTAGCAATGTTATACAGATTTGAAAAACTGACTTGATCAATCATTATCAATTTGTCATTTGATTTAGTTGTGAGTTTCAATATTTATTAGAATCTACTACCAATTCAATAATTGTGATTTACCTTGTTAATTTTTTAAGTGCAAATATCATTTTTTTTGCATATTTTTTACATGGATGGTTACTATATTACATTGAGCAGTAGTTATTTAAATGAGTGGGATCCATTATTCCTATTTGGTGAATTATTATTAAAACACTACTTAATAATGTTGACGTGATGTAACTGTTAGAGCATATTCAGCATTATATCCAAATATAAATTTGGATAAAAGTGGTCTAAAATACTTCTCTAATACTAGACTCATACTCATACCAAATGAAACGACGCCCTTTTTTAAACCCAAATTAGGTGAGCCCCTTTATTTAAACCCAAATTTTTAATGGTGAAATTACATCATTATTTAAAATTATAATGGTCATATTTTACCCTATTTTAAATTTGAGTTTTTCTTTATCCTGTTATTTATTGGTATTTGTTGATTTGTATTTAGATAGGTTCATCACTCATGTATGTTGTTGTATGTGTGCACAAAGGGAATTTTGGAATAAAAGTTGTTACTTGGATCGATTTGGGTAAAATTGGGTGTTTCTTCTGAGTTCAGTTATTGTAATTGTAGCATGGATGATAATATTGTTAAGGAATACAGTAATGTTGTTGACTTTTCCTTATCAATTAACGTTGTTGTGATCATAATTGTTCAATGTTAGTGGCTCACGAACCACTGATATACGCGAGTTCCTTAGAAAAGGCTGGGAAGAGTAGCATTACCCTTTGCAATCTGGGTTTCGTTCCATAGTTTTGATGTTCCTTTGAATTTACAAAATTATATATGTAGTAGATTTTCTGGTGTAAACAGGTGTTTGGGAGACTAAGTTGATTAGAACTTGTGCTAATTTAATTAGGTGCAATTGATATGTAATTTTTGGTGATGCTAACTGTAGGATGCCATTGTCAATGTAGGTCCCAACAATTTATGGTGTCAGGGTTTTGGGGTGCGTGAAGAGGGAACTACGTAGAAACCTAACCTAACTTTTGGCATATTTGCTTGAGGTGCTTAGATTTATGCTCTCATGCTTGTTAACCCGAGGCTTCACTATCGCACCAAGCAATGACCCTAATGTTGGTAATTCCAAATTCTCAATCGACTACTTGAGGCTTCATGCTTGTATTGGTATGCCTATAGGTTTTGTATAGGGTAGAAATTCCACGTATTTGTCACAAAGCTTAGTTCATTGTGATGATTGCAAAGCAGCAAATGTAAATTTTCTTTTCCTTTTTTTTTTTGGGTTCTGATTTTTTCTTTTATTTTGTGGTGCAATGTTTTGCAGTTATCATGAACATTTCATAAAGAAGGGACTAAGCTTGACAGGCGATGGAAATTAACAAGGCTGGAATTTTGGACTTTCTTATGGATGCAAATATCCGAAAAAGTGAAAGATTATTAATTATCGTTTTGTTGTCGTAAGCAATGTAAATTAGATGCAATGCTCTCCAACATGCCCCCATTAATGTAATGGTAGTTGGGAAAAGAAATTACCTACTAACTCTAAGTTTCGAGAAAGCACATTCGCTAATGAACAAAGAAACTCCCAAGATATCATGAGGCATTAAGTGCTTGCATCCAGCATGTAGCTTCTCATTGACTTTAGTAGTTCTTAGTGTGATACCCAGTGTACCCATGGTTGAACTCCATGTATTTGTTCATGGTATCACTGGCTTTGATAATTTAGCACCTAACTTGGTAGTGCATTGCCCTGTGCCTGTTTTTGTTGTTGCTATACTCAGTTTGAAGTTTCTTCCTATTTATTGAGCTATATGATGCTGGAATTGGGTATGAGCTGACAATTTTCACTTTATGTAAATAGGAGGAAGTTGTAAGTAAAGCCCAATCATGTGAGAAGCTAAAAGTGGAGGCTGAAAAGTGTTTGGCACAAAGTGAAAGATTCAGCAACGAGAAGGCAGAATTTGAATCTGCAATCTATGCAAAGGCACGTGTCTTCTAACCCAATGCCTTTAATATTCTCATTGTTGATTTTTTGCAAGTGGTGCTTGGTGCATAACCATCATGTAAATTATCTTTCACCTCAATATTCTTGTTTTGGTAAACTTGTCTAAAAAAAAATGTTCTTTACTCCCCGGTTTCACCCTATCTGCCACCACAACCATGGCCTACCATCCTCATGAGATAAGTAATTGCTGGGTTGTTATTTTCTTTTCTCCAAGAGTGAAAGAGGAAAATAGGATTATGGAGAGGATTTTGTGAGAAAAAATGGGTTTCTTTATGAGATTTTTTTTTTTGAAAGAAGGGGGAGGTTGAGAGAGAGAGAGAGGGGTTTTGAAAAGACAGATATATGATTTAATTGTCGTTTTCAAAGATTAGTATAATAATCTTGACCTTATTCTTTGTTACATATGTTTCGAGATTTTGGGGAAGACATCATCTTTCTTCTTCCAGTTTCTTGGAGTTTCGAATTCAAAAAAGGCAAAACTTAGAGAGCTTCGAGACAGGCTTTCAAAACAGGAAAGTTCAGGAAAATTGCTGGAAGAAGAATCTACCGAAAAAACTGAGATTTATGGAAATGATGATGAAAAAAGTGAGGACGAGCCTGCGAAGGATCTTATTGGTACTTCAAAGAATGTTCTAGCAAGTAGGTCTCGCGGTCGCAAGAGGAAGTAAATATCACTAGCTGATGTCCATATCTGCATGTTAAGACGTTGCCATTTCCCAGTCCTCGCCTACGGATAACTTTGATGTGAAGATTTTCTTGCCAGTTCACAGTTGCTTTGTAAGAATTTTATGGAAAAAATAAGTTAACAACAAATGTCTTCTAGTCAGTTTTATATTTTTGGTCACCTGCCACTCATCCCTAGTTATAACAAGGCCCATGTAAAGAGCAAAGCTGATCAAATTGCATTTAATCGATTAATCATTATTATATCTGTTAGTAAATAGTGATGCATTGCAATATTGACTGCTGTACGCTACACTCTTTAATCTAAGTTCTTGTTTTCAGCTAGTATTTGTCCCTCCCCACCTACATCCCCCCTTCTCCCATATTTTAAGTGGAGCAATGCCACTTAAATCTATTTTACTAATAGTTGGTCCCACTCAATATCCGTTGGAACCCGCAATTAATTAAATGATTGTGATGAATTATGTTAATAAATTAAATTCAAATAGCATTATTGTTTTAAGTTTGTGGCACTTTTGGTGAACAAAAGGCTGTGTTAATGGTATCTGCATGCCAACACTGTTGAACTTCCCAAAACTCAAAAACAATGGGTTGTACTAGAGAAAGTTTATAAATTTATCTGATGATTCAACTATCTACATTGATTTGGGATCTAAAATTTGAAAGCAGTTTTGGGATGCACATCATTACTATTTGCATGAATATACAAATAAGGGGGTAGAAAACACAGCCAAAATTCAACTTAAGAGGCTACAGAAACTATCAGATGGAGCAATCCAAAAGGGAATCAAAAAGCGAAAAGAAACCAGTCACAATTACAAAGACAGTGCAGCATAGCAATCTGGTAAAAGTACCACTCAATC
Organism: Ilex paraguariensis; assembly: GCA_963454935.2. Taxonomy (NCBI): domain Eukaryota; kingdom Viridiplantae; phylum Streptophyta; class Magnoliopsida; order Aquifoliales; family Aquifoliaceae; genus Ilex; species Ilex paraguariensis. The sequence goes on from CAUOFW020004969.1 coordinate 324,308, forward strand.
TAAGAATACCCACAGCCAATTACTTTAGACAAGTTAGTATAGATGAACAAGGCATGAACGCAGACCCATTGCAGCATACCCAGTTTTTCTTTGCAAAAATCCAGTAAGCCTTCTCTACAAAACCACAGATAACAGTGTCCCATAACTCTTCAAACACTCCACTGGCTGGTGCATCAAATTGAAATCACTGTTTGTTCCATGAGATTTAGGTAGACAGAAGATCAGATGTCGAAAGCATCAACCATCCAAAGATGAAAAACTTACAACATTGCTTGTTGTACCCCACATTATATAAGTTTCAGAGGAAACAATCACAAATCTTTCTGAAGAGAATTAGGAAGTGACTCAAGGGCTGTTTGAAATTGTTCATTCACCAACACATGGTGTAATGTCGAACTGACTACTTCATTAGGCAATAAATTTTTATTACACATCTCTTTAAAGAACTGCATTGCTTTGGTGATCTCATTTTCTTGGAGAAAACCTCGAATGATGATGTTAAATGAAATGACATCTGGGAAACAACCCTCCTCTTCCATCCGCAAGAACNGGAAATCGAGGATCCAAATCTTAGTAGTTTCCACATAATATTTTTTAACCTATTTTGAAAATATTAATTTTCAAATTCAAACTTATATATCATTTTTTTTACTAGAACTCATATCACTTGAATATATACATTTGTTACGGTTCGAGATTCAACATTCTATTATACTCAAAGAGTCATAATAAGATTTTATCACTAAATTTCTCTTTCTTCTTTCCGACTTATTAAAGAATGAAACTTATATTAAAGCCATGGCCGTCTCACTTGTAGTCACGGACCTCCACTCCTTCATCTCTTTTCACTCTCTTTGCTTCATCTCTCAACCTATTTTATTTTTCTTATCGGGAAAAAAAAAATCTCATAGTTTTGCGCGGGGTTACTACCTACTAGTCACTCCTTTCCCTTTTTTTTTTTCTCCTGATAAAAAAAAAAAAAGGAAGCTAAAAACCATTCAGTTGTATTATGTTTGTATCAAAATTATTGAGTCCTATTTTCCAAACATAATTGGAAATAATCCCTAAACTTATAATGTTCCTTTTGTGCCCTCTTGATTTTTATTCGAATAAATATTTGGAGAATATTTTAGCATCTAATAAATTTAGCTAGAACAAATTGTCAAATGATTTGAATCATAATCTACGTCTTTTTATTATGATAGCTTGTAAAAAACCTTCCAAGGTTTATGTTCATTACGAATAATTCCCAAGAGCTATGTGTAATATCTCTTAAAAAGGTAATTTTTAAAAATTTTAACTTGTGAATGGGAATTTTTGTTACAATACACAAAAGAAAAGAGGGTTTATATGACCCTTACAATGTCAAGGGTTCTTATGTAATTAGCTGAAAAATGATATTGTAAACACTAAAATATAAGAGTTTTTACATTATAACTTAATATGGAGGACNCTTGATTAACGCAAAACGTTTGCTATGAGGCATGTTCGCCTCCACCTGACTAGCTCAAGGGGTTCGACTCCGTGATCGCTGGGAGCCGGGTAGCTTTCGCGTTTCTCACGTGTAAACTCTCTCCCCTATCACCTTGGGATCGTGTGTTCACCATGATACAACTTTACGGGAAAAAGTTCGTATGTTCCCATAGACGGTGGTAAATTGAACGGGAGATTTCCTGCAATGGATTGAGATAACAATCCTCACGATGATGAACCTGAAACAACCACAGGGTCAAAAAAAGGGTCGGGTGAACACCTAGGGCTTGGTGGACATGGGCGTCACAGCTTAGTATCAGAGCCTAGGTATACGATTTACCTAGGGCTTAGTGGACATGGGTTTAGACCATTGCATTCATTATGCATCTCATGTTATGTGCTTTGATGTGTTACATGTTATGTGTTATATGTTATATGAATTATATACATGGTAAAATGTATATGAAAAAGGGACACTAGGGTTAGAAAACATAACTTTAAGGGTCGAAAAATAATGGAACGAGATAGTTCAAGGTGTAAATGTCTACTAGTGGTTGTCATAAGCTCTACTAGGGAGACAAGGAGATGAATCTCAAGGTTTCAAATTTGGTCCCTACTTTGGGATACTAAATTAGTGCTCTATTGCTATTTGACATATGTATAGATGGTAAATAGAGGGAGAGGACGTGGCCAAGGCGGTGGGCGGAATAACAACCAACCACCACTGACCTTTGACCAACAAGCCTTCATAGAGACTATTGGTACTACGGCTCCTACCATTGCACAGGCTAGTACAAATATAGGGCAAGGAGGCTCAAGTAATCTCCAAAAGTTCAAAACACACTAGCCTTCAATTTTTAAGGGAGGGGCAGATCCGATAGTAGCCGACCATTGGTTCCGGCAAGTCGACAAGATTTTAGAGGCTATGAGCACCTCCGATGCCACAAAGATAAGGCTAGCTGCATTCCAACTAGAGGGAGAATCCCATTTATGGTGGGATTGGACAAAAGACTCAAAGAACTTAGAAACAATGATATGAGGAGAGTTCCAGGAGCTCTTCATGGGCAAGTATTTTTTGGTGGTTGTCCGACAAGCTAAAGCCCGAGAATTCTTAGATTTGAAATAAGGGACAATGACGGTGATGGAGTACGTAACTAAGTTCACTGAGTTAACCCGTTTTGCAGATGATTACGTAGCCACAGATATGGCCAAAATGAGGAGGTTTGAGGATGGTTTGAAATTATCCATCTGGGGAAAAATTGTGAGTCACCACCTGCAAGACTTGGACTCGATGGTCGAGACAGTTATGGCCATTGAGAGAGAGGTTGACGACGCACAAAACATCTGGGAGGCGATGATAAGGACAAAAAGAAGGAGGATCAATCTTCTTCTTCTACCTCGGGAAAGAGGTAGATGACTTATACTCTACAGGGACAGTAAGGATAGGACTGTGGCTATCAGGACCAAGGCCAAGGTCGATCCTCCCAAGGTGAGAGACACTTCAGGACTTCTAGTCAGGCAGGCCCACAGACATGTTTTCATTACCACCAACTGGGGCACATGAAAGCGGGATTGTCTTTAGAGGTAGGGATCCCAGAGTTATGTGGCGTCTCAGTCCCAGTCATCAGTGGGGCAGCCACATACATACTTTATTCCTTCCTACCCCACCATGGGTCAGGGAAACTAGTATCAATTCCAGGGTGCTACTCAAGCCCTTACTACTTCACGAGCAGGGAATCTGCAATCAGGCTAGATGGGCCAGGGTATGGGTCGAGGCCAAGGATAGGGCATGCAGGTTGGTACTTCGGGGAGCTAGGGTCGTTTCTATGCCATCATACCTCAAAATGAGCAGGTAGATCAGTCCGTCATTCAGGGTACACTTATATTCTCTTACTTATGGGCTAGGGTGTTATTTAACTCTGGTGCATTACTTTCATTCATTTCTGTATCATGTGTGAGGGATTTAGGTTTAGAGGTTGATACATTGGAAGAGCCGTTGTATGTGAATTCACCTCTAAGAGCGAAGGTATGTGTTGACCAGATATGTCAGGATTGTGAGTTAGAGATCTCGGGGGTTCTACTCACCGTGGACCTTAGGGTCATAGACATGTCGGAGTTCTATGTGATCCTAGGAATAGACTAGTTGGCGGCACATTGAATCGTCATTGATTGTGATCGAAATAGGGTAACTACCTACACACTAGACGGTGTTTGTTTTAAGTTTCAGGGGAAAAATCACGATGTCTTGCCCCAAGCCGTGTATGACTTTCAATGACACGAGCAGTTGATGGATTGACTTGCGAGCCTTACTTTGGAGGACTAGGTGAGACAAGAGTTAGGTCTATTTCGGGTTGTGTGTGAGTATGAGAACATTTTTTCAGATGAACTATCGGGATTATCTCCACATAGGGATATAGACTTTAGCACCGAGTTGCATCCGATATATTACCCATTTCTATGACTCCACATAGAATGACATCGGCAGAGTTATAAGAACTCAAGGTCCAATTACAAGAATTATTGGACAAGGACTTTATTAGGCCGAACACTTCATTGTGGGGCACTCCAGTATTATTTGCCAAGAAGAAGGACAAGACTCTTCGATTGTGTATAGACTATCGGTAGTTGAACCGGGTCACTATCAAGAATAGGTACCTTTTGTCGAGGATTGATGATCTGTTTGATCAGTTAAAGGGAGCGGGGGTCTATTCCAAGATAGATCTTCGCACTGGCTACCACCAGTTGAGGATTAGGGAGATAGATATCCTTAAGACGACATTCAAAATGCGTTATGGACATTTTGAGTTCACCGTGATGCCCTTCGGGTTGACGAATGCCCTAGTGGCGTTCATGGATCTCATGCATAGGGTGTTCCAACCCTACCTAGATCAGTTCGTCGTAATTTTTGTTGACGACATCTTGATCTACTCTAAGATCGAGAGGAGCATAAGGATCACTTAAAGGTTGTTCTCCAGACGTTGAGAGACCACCAGTTGTTCACTAAGTTCAATAAGTGTGAATTTTAGCCTATGGAGGTAAAATTTTTGGGACATGTGGTGTCGGCTTCGAGTATATCCGTGGACCCAAAAAAGGTTGAGGCAGTTATGAATTGGGAGAGGCCGAAGTCAGTCTTCAAGATACGCAGTTTCTTGGGACTGGCGAGGTATTACAGGAGGTTCATCGAGAACTTTTCCCGACTAGCTGCACCTATGATGAGATTGACCCGGAAGGAGGTCAAGTTTGAGTGGAATGAATCTTGTGGGAAGACATTCCAGAAGTTAAAGAGGAGGCTTACTTCAGCTCCTATTTTGATAGTCCTAGAAAGAGGATAGATGTACACGATGTACTAGGATGCCTCTAGAGACGAACTTGGTTGTGTTTTGATGCAGTCCAGGAGGGTGGTGGCTTATGGTTCACCACAATTAAAAAATCAAGAGCAGAACTACCCCACGCACAACATAGAGTTGACGACCATTGTCTTTGCCTTGAAGGCTTGACGCCACTATTTATATGGTGAGCAGTTCGAGGTATTTTCGAACGACAAGAGTCTGAAGTACATCTTTACACAACGGGACTTCAATATGAGGCAACATAGGTGGATGAAGTATTTGGAGGACTACGACTTCACTTTGTATTACCATCCCAATAAGACAAAAGTAGTGGCAAATGCACTTAGCCGAAAGTCACGAGGAGTTGTGGCTAGTGTAACTTCCCGAGAATGACGGATGTTCGAGACTGTGGGACAGTTTATGCTGCATTATCGGGGGTCAGGCTCAAGGTGTTTTAGGGAGCTTGGTGGCTACGCCTTCCCTACTGAGCAGGGTGATTGAGTCCCAGGGGCAGGACCCAGAGTTATCATCCATCAGGGATCGAGTGCAGGCGACTTCCGGGGATAAGGGTTGGGCCATTCACTCAAATGGAAGCCTTCGATATAGGGGAAGGGTTGTGGTTCCCCAATTAGTGGATCTGAGAAAGGAGATCCTTAGGGAGTTCTATTGTCCCTGATTTGCTGTGCACCAAGGTGACACGAAGATGTACCATGATTTTCGTCGCCCGTATTATTGAAGTGAAATAAAGAGATACGTTGGGGACTTTATCAGACGATGTCTCACATGTCAGCAAGTCAAAGCTAAGCACTAGAGACCAGCGGGGTTGCTCCATCCTTTGGAGGTGGCTGAGTGAAAGTGGAAGCACGTCATGATGGATTTTGTGACTCACTTGCCACGGACATCGCGGGGACATGACGCAGTGTGGGTGATAGTGGACCGGCTTATGAAGTTGGTATACTTTCTAGCAGTGCGGATGACCTTCACACTGGAGGAATTCTATCGATTATACATTTGGGAGATTGTCCGGTTGCATGGGGTACCCGTATCTATAGTATCGGATCAGGATTCCAGGTTCACTGCCCATTTTTGGGAAAAGTTTCCAACGGGCCATAGGGATACAATTGATGATGAGCACAAACTTTCATCTCTAGACGGACGGTCAGTCGGAGAGGACCATCCAGATAATAGAGGACATGCTACAGGCATGCGTCCTAGATCTTAAGGGTAGTTGGGAAGAGCATTTACCTTTAGTGGAGTTCGCCTACAATAATAGTTATCAGGCGAACATTCATATGGCACCCCATGAGGCACTATATGGGAGGCTTTATCATTCTCTAGTTTACTGGACGGAGGTTGGAGAAAGACCCTCTACGGGTCCAGATTTGGTTAAAGACACTTCGAAGAAGGTGGGCCTGATACGAAACATCTTCTTACGGTTCAGAGGCAACAAAAGAGTTATGCTGATAGACGACGGCTACTTCTAGAGTTTGAGGTTGGGGATCATGTCTTCTTGAAGGTAATGACTAAGGAGAGTTGTCAGATTTGGAAAACAGGAAAAGCTGTCGCCGAGGATTATCGGGCCTTTCGAGGTACTCAAGAGGGTAGGTATAGTGGCTTACAGATTGGCATTACTGTCAAATTTATCAGGTGTTCACGCGGTGTTCCGTGTCTCTATGCTTCGGAAGTATACTCCAGACCCGACACTTGTGGTGGATTGAGGTAAGTTGATTGTTGATGCGGATAGGACCTTCGAGGAGGGACTGGTGTGTATCATGGACAGCCGGGAACAGGTTTTGCGAGGCAAAACTATGAGGCTAGTGAAGGTGTTGTGGCAGCATCGAGGCGTAGAGGGGGCAACATGGGAGCGTGAGGACACTATACGTACCAGTTATTCGTTTCTATTCAAGGATGGAGGTACATTTTTATAATTTTAAGTATAGTATTATTGTTGCATATGTATGTGGTCAAGTGTGTATGTGTGTGTGAATTTCTAGGACGAATTTTTTTTAAAAGGGAAAGAATGTAAAACCTGGGTAAATTTAAACTTTTTATGAAAAAAGGCAAAACGGTAATTTATCACTATGGTACGAGTTACAAACCAGAATTTTTCTAGAATTCGGATGACGAAAAGGACCTCACTGTTAGATTCGTCTCGTGAAATCTAGCTACCCTGACAAATTTTGTTGAATTCCGAGATAGTCAGATTTTTTACATTTTACGAGACGGTTGGGTCTCAAGTGACCCAAAAACGAAATTTTGAATAAAATTTAAAAATTAAAAAATTGAAAAATAATTTAAGGCAAGTTGAAATAAAAATATTTTGAACTTAAATTGAGATGAAATTTAATTATTTCAGAGTAAAAACGGATCTAGAAAAATAGGGCGGTGTGGTACGTTGTGGGTCAAGTATCCTAGGAGTATAAATAGGAGAGAAAAATCAGATTTCTCCCCTATTCATTAGCTGGTCTTCACGTTGGAGAGGAAGAGAGGGAAAAAGAGAAAGCTCTCCACCTTCTTTCTACGATCTACAGAGATCGAGTGCTCGAATCTACTCGGGCCAAGAACAAAAGTTGTTCTCCTAGTCGAGGGCTACAAAATTATACCAAGGAGGTCGGGTTTGGGCGAGATTCCAAGGACAAAATTTTGGGAAAGTGAAGATTCTAGCTTGTTTTGGGTTTTCGAAGCTTCTCAACGTCATTTTACACTTCAAGAGGTAGGGTTCCCTCCTACTTAGGCTTATTTCCAACCTATGGTGTTCATGTGGGATGGGTAGGTGGTTAGAGATTTAAACACTTGCCTATTGTTATGAAATTGAGGAAATGAGTGTAGAAATTGTCTAAAATCAATTTCTAGCTTGAATTTGATATGTGGAAGTTACTTTTGTGATTTATTAGAAAAATAGTATTATGTGGCATGCTATGTGTTTATATTGTGTCTTGTGAATTAAGTGTGTTATTGACATAGATTATGTGCTAACATGCTTGGGTTTTGTTGTTGGTATAATATTAATATATGCAATATGATATGTTAGCATTATGATGAATAGTGAAAATTATATGCTTTGGATATAATTGGCCATGGAATGGTAGAAATTGCTCATTTGAAATTCATTGCATATTGGACATGATTTTGGAATCACATTCAAGGGCATTAGGCATGAGTGTGAGTGTGTGTGTGCATGGTTTGATCAAATACCATACTTGGTTATTGATGAGTGGGCTCGAGAATGTTGAATTGAAGATCTGACTAAGTCGCACGATTGCATAAAAAACTTGTGTTGGGTATAACAAGAAGGGCTAGACACTCCCTCGAGTGCAATTCCCGGCTACTGGTTTATAAACTTCCAACGGTGCAAGTCCAAAAAAATGTATTGGGGTGCGGAGTCAACGGTGGGACACCAAAAGTCCGCTACCCAACAAAGACACATGATTTTGTTTATAAAATTATCATTCGATGTGCAACATCAATGGTGGGTGTATCATACATTGACATTACATAGTGTGGTGGGAACCGGTGAGGGCTCGGGTTAAAGTACATGAGTGAGTCTCATATCATTTCATGGCATGACACGATAGAATTTCAATATTGAATTGCATATTCTTGTTTGAGATGGTTGTTGCTTGTTAAATGTTGCATGTGACATTTCATATGAATCTAGGTTGGGGAGTAGCCTCTTTAAAGAGATACCTTATTGAGTGTGACTCACCCCTTATGAGACAACATTTCAAGTGCGAAAAATACGCCAGTGGACAGCTCTCAATCGGGCCATTAAGGAGGAATGGAAAGCCGAGATGTGACTTTATTTTGAGTTTTGTAAAATTATTATGAAAACTTGGTTTTGGTATGTAAATTCATGGAAATGAATATAATCGATTTTGTATGGACCTTGTGTTATATGAAAATCTTCATTATACATGTGTTAGATGGAAATGAGATGGATTGGATTGGATTGAAAATTAAAAACAGGTGAAACAGATAAATCTAGGCAAAATCTACCGATAGAACATCAACCTGTCGGTAGAACGTTGTCCAACAGGCAAAACCTACCGATAGAACATTAACCTACCAATAGAACATTAACCTACCAGTAGGTTTTTCAAAAATCTAAAATTTTAAGAATATTTTGCCATGCTTTTGGGTTATGTGTCATTTTATTCAAATGATGTAAATGGATTATAATGGAGTATGAATTGTGGTATATTGGACCTCGGTTGGGTCAAATGGTAAAATGTACATGGGTTACACGTGTGGGTTATAATCCCAGTTAAGGGGATACTTTTGACGTGATGTTGGGTTGTGCGACAATCATGGACACTTTCACGGGTTAATGAGTTATCAACTGTTGATAAAGAACCCCCGATTTTATGGGCGTCACAATCCAACTTTCAACTCCAATTTAAACGGCGGTAACCCTAAAGGATTTAGTGAGTTTAAGTACTCATTAGGATATCGATTTCTAATGATACGGTCAAGCTCATCACCTTTAGACATTTTTTCTGTAGCTAAAAAAGTAATTGTCTCTCCCGGAGTAATATTCAGTGTTACAACATTAATATCACTGACGTTGTTATTGCAATTAAATAGAGTTGTGCGTTCAGTAAGATAGGTTGGAGTCACTATACCAACCACATTCAATCGTGGATAGATTATAAATATCAATTCATTTAGATTGTGACACCGGGTTATTGTAGATGGAAGTTGCACGATTTCTTGTGGATTAATCCCAATCTAAAAAGTGAGAATTTAGAGTTTTAAAAAATGGGACCCAACAAAAGCTTCAAATTATATTTCAAAAATTATATTTATACTTCAAATTTAGACCACCCTTAAAGGATACAAATCTGAACACCTACACGTGCTAATGAACACATCAACATTAAGAAACTAAAACTCTCAACTACAAAACTGGTAATCCATTTCAAATGAACAACCATAGTTTCTCACTAATTCAACTGAATACACAGAACAACACGGTAAAAAAAATAAGTAATATTGAATGAGACAAACCAAAAATATGTTGACAAATCAAACAACCATAGTCTACAACCAAATTATGAGATTAAAACTATTAACAATAGACGAATTAAATTAATCATAACAATAGGGTGGGTAAGTAAATAAATACTTCATGTAGAAAAGATGAACAATAAAAAAATAGATAAGTATATACCAACATATAAAGTGGAAGAAATAGATGAGAAACTTTTAAAATGAACCTAAGGTCAAGAATAAGAAGTGCAAGAAATGGGTAAAGTTTAAAAAATAAAAGTTGATTGCAAAAGCATGTGTATAATTGTTTTAAGAAAGTTGTACAATAACTGACAAAAGTAGTCCTAACGATATAAGTTGTTACATAAAACGACACTTAAAAAAATTTAAATTCAATAACATCCAAATTCATTGTAAAAACTGAGAGAGAAAAATAGGACTAAAAATCATACCAGTTGGCAAACTTTATTTTTTGTTTCTTGGCTAGAAGATGTTACTTTTTCTTTCCCCTTAGATTTGGCATTCGTCAAAACATCAGACCTTTTTTTCTCTTTTTATAAAAAATTATTGTATAGGGTGTAAGAAAACTCTAAAAACAAAAAAAAATAAATGAATGAGAAATAGATGTGAGGTAACACTATCTCACGTATACGGAGACGATTTAGTTCATACTCGTTGCGAATTACCACTCTTACATTATTATGACAAAGATTAGATAAAAAATAATAAAATGATGAGTAAGAAAAACTTATCATACGGTATTTTCTAGATCATCGTTCATTTGTCATGACATTAATAAAGATAAATCAAAATAAATAAGTTATTAAAAAAATCAATAAGAGATGTTTAGAGAGAGTTAATCAAATGATAAATTTACATTGCCAAAAATAACGTCATCATCAATTGGTCAATAATTGTGCAGTTGAAACAGTGGTGGGCACACAGTAAATTTCATAAGCTATGTATAATTAACATCAATTACAATGAAATTTCAACTATTATCAAAATAACCCAATTTTTATAACTATAACATTCAATCAAAATACAATTCAATCAAACTTCAACACATTTCACACATCAAGAAATAAAATGTCATAAAAAAAAACAAAAAAGACTGTAACATTCAATCAAAAAACCACCAATAACTCTAATGAAAAAAACCATAAACTCAACATCTCATTTCATGAAAATAACACATTTCAATCAAAAGAACACTAACATTCAAACGTAAACCTAATTTCCTACTCCAAATCCCGTCCATTATAAAATTTCATACAATTAACATGCATTTAATCAAAATACGACTAACAACTATAACATTAAATAATGACTTTACAATCCCAATTAGAAAATCCAATTCTGAAAAAAATAACATTCAAAAAACCTACAATGGTGAAAATCCTATTTGAAAATCCCAACAATTTTTGTGTGTGTGTATGTTGTGGGGGGGGGGGGTGGACGGTGTGTTATGTAAGAGTTTATTTCATACTAATTGACATACAATCTCTATACTTAATCAAAATCATATGAAAAACTATTTCATACTAATTAACATTAATCAAATCAAGATATTTCATGCAAAATAACATTCATCAAATCAAGATACTAAATAATCAAATTGAAATTTCACAAACTATATTCAACACCCAATTCTCAACTCAGCATATGCACAAACAACCTAACATTCGTAACTAAAAAAAAAAGACATCAAGTTAAACACCCAATTAAAAGACATCCAAATTAATAATACCCAAATTAAACTTCAAAATTTAAAAAAAGTAAAATTAAAAACACCAAAATTAAACATAAACATTCAAAAATCCAAATTAACCCAAATTCAAAAACTCAAACACAAATCACAAACAGATTTGTGTGTTTGTGTGCTGTTGTGTAGTGTGTGTGTTTTTGTGCAAATGTGTGTGTGTATATTTTTAGTGCTATTTTGTGCGTGTGTGCGTGTGTGTGCTGATTTTTGCGACTGAGTGTGTGTTGATTTTGCGATTGTGTGTGTTGGGTTGTGCTGCTAGGATGGCAGAGAGAGGGAGAGTTAGAGAGAAGGGGTGTACCTGGGCTGTGCTGCTAGTTCCATGGCAGACAATTTACAAACTAAGTTTACTATTTCCACACAAACCAACATAAAAGTTTAACCTTTTTGTTCACTTCTACACCTTTAACATTTAGCACAAAAAACAAAATATAAGTTTATGCCAAAAAATACACATTTAATAATGTTTATATACCATTGGTGATAGCTGTGTTGCTGGCGATGTTGGTGTTGCTAGAGATGGCCTAACAAAGAGAGAAAGGAAGAAAGAGACAGAGAGAGAGAAGTGAAAGAGGGAGGAATAAATAAAAAAAAAGGAGATGAAGAATAACTAATTCTTCAACATGTCATTAACGCAAAGATAAATTTTATTTGTAGACAAATAAGTACCAAAAATTGGAAACAAATATCATAGATACTCCTTCAACTAAACCATGTACTGAAAAAAAAAAACAACAAAAAAATTCAAACTGACATGCCAGGTCTAGATGGGTCATCCATAATCCTCTGGCAATCCACATAACCCAACATGCAAGAACACATATTATATATCAACATGCTAACAAAGTAACTAAAAGATGTGTGGTGCCTAATATAGCAAATTCCAAAAAAGATTAAACATCAAAATTGAAAAGTGTCTGATACTGTGTGTTGGCATCACAAATATAACTGCTAAAACAAGTTTTCCACATTGCATAGCATCTAGCAACTAAATCTATAATGGTATGAATAACCACAATTCTGCCAATTTTATAACCACAATTTTAGTTCCCTGAGCAACTCGGTGTGCTGCAAGACGGAGGTAGGAAGTAGGGAAATATTCCAAAATAAAATTGTAAAAAGAATAGTGTATAGTCAACACACGCGATGTAATGTTTCTCCTGGACTTCCAAAAGATCTTAAATTATTGCTAAAAAGACGGCAGTAATTCTCATACTGAAATTAGCCGATTTTGCTTGAATGATTCTCACAATTTTTTGTTACCTCTTTACTTGAAGGACACAATAAGTAGAATCAATCAAAGGCTAAAGGCCTTGTGCAAAACATATGGCAGCTAGAGTAAACCCAAACACATTTTTATAACATCAAAAATCTGTTTTCTACCAAGCTAAGACACTAACAAAACATGACTCCAACTACTCTAAAAACCAATTAGAAATGGTATGAATGCTTGCTTGCCAATGGCAAAGACACCCAAACCTTTTTACCCCGAGTAAAGCTACTAAACATGTTTAACAAACCCTGGCTACAAAATAATTTCCCCAACACAATCAAACACAAAAGCACAAGTAAACCCATAAAGAAGTCAACTCTCTAAAGAATACTAACAAATAGAACANAAACAAATATCATAGATACTCCTTCAACTAAACCATGTACTGAAAAAAAAAAACAACAAAAAAATTCAAACTGACATGCCAGGTCTAGATGGGTCATCCATAATCCTCTGGCAATCCACATAACCCAACATGCAAGAACACATATTATATATCAACATGCTAACAAAGTAACTAAAAGATGTGTGGTGCCTAATATAGCAAATTCCAAAAAAGATTAAACATCAAAATTGAAAAGTGTCTGATACTGTGTGTTGGCATCACAAATATAACTGCTAAAACAAGTTTTCCACATTGCATAGCATCTAGCAACTAAATCTATAATGGTATGAATAACCACAATTCTGCCAATTTTATAACCACAATTTTAGTTCCCTGAGCAACTCGGTGTGCTGCAAGACGGAGGTAGGAAGTAGGGAAATATTCCAAAATAAAATTGTAAAAAGAATAGTGTATAGTCAACACACGCGATGTAATGTTTCTCCTGGACTTCCAAAAGATCTTAAATTATTGCTAAAAAGACGGCAGTAATTCTCATACTGAAATTAGCCGATTTTGCTTGAATGATTCTCACAATTTTTTGTTACCTCTTTACTTGAAGGACACAATAAGTAGAATCAATCAAAGGCTAAAGGCCTTGTGCAAAACATATGGCAGCTAGAGTAAACCCAAACACATTTTTATAACATCAAAAATCTGTTTTCTACCAAGCTAAGACACTAACAAAACATGACTCCAACTACTCTAAAAACCAATTAGAAATGGTATGAATGCTTGCTTGCCAATGGCAAAGACACCCAAACCTTTTTACCCCGAGTAAAGCTACTAAACATGTTTAATAAACCCTGGCTACAAAATAATTTGCCCAACACAATCAAACACAAAAGCACAAGTAAACCCATAAAGAAGTCAACTCTCTAAAGAATACTAACAAATAGAACACACAACAATTGTGATAGGGCGATTAGAATTTTAGAGAAGATGATTCATGTAAACTGCTACTACATATAATTGAAGCCAATACACTCAAACCATGCATCAGGAACAATAGTAACTTAACAATTGGTTTACATCCAGAACAATGTGTGGCATTCTATTTTTTGAGGCGTTTCAACAAACATGTTATGTGCAAGAAGAAGGGAAATGGTTTGTTCTAATTTCCATCCTCCTAAATACAATAATCCCAATTACTTTAGCTCCAATTACTCTAATATCATGCACAAACTAATTCCAGTAATCCTAATCACATACTAATTCCAATAATCCCAATATATATTTGGTAGAAATTAAACATAAAATTTGAATTGAACCTAATCAAATCATATTCAAATTGAACATAATTAACCAAATTCAAAGGGAACCTAATCAAACCAACAGTGTGTGTAATTGTTAGTGATTTATGTGTGGGTGATGAGTGTGTATGTGTGTGTTGTGGGTTTGTGTGTGTGCAATGTAAAGAGACAGAAGTGAGCGAGAGCATAAGGTAGGCAGAGAAGAGGTGGGGGTGATGTTGAGTAGAAGACGGCAGAGAAGAGGTGGGGGTAGGATGGGGGTTAGTGTGTGTATTTTTTGTGTGTGTGTGTGTGAGAGAGAGATAGAGAAGAGGCATACCTGAGGGGGTTAGCAGCGACGGTAATGGTGTTGCTGATGGTGTCGCTAGGGCGTAACAGAGAGAGTGATAAAGAAAGAGAGGGGCTAAGTGCTGACAGCAGCGGTAGTGATGGTGTTGCTGACGAAGTGGCGGTGGTGATGGTGTCGCTGAAGCGTGAGAGAGAGAGAGAGAGAGAGGGTAAGGAGTAAAAGAGGGTGGGAAAAAAAAAGAAAAAGAGATGCAGGGAAGGCTTGTCTTACAGAAGAAAAAAAAAAAAGGAAAATTTGGAGGCCGGTCCCCTATGTGGACTTGTTTGGAGATAAGTCCGGCAAGAAAACTTATTGGAGTCTAAGTCCGTGTTTAAACTTATATGTAAGTACTTAAGTCCACTTTTTTTTAAATCTCAATATTACCCATAATAGTGTTAGTTTTGTCTAATTATAGAAAGTCCAATAGGTTAGATCTTTAAAGTATATATAGAAACCTTAGTTTGAGTTATATATGGAAATCATTTCTCATTAAAAATCCTAAGAATTAAATGAAGAATATATGGAATGTATATACTCTGCTAGCTATATATAGAAACCTAATTGACGAATTAATTCAGATCACAAGTTTTCCTTATCAATTAAAATTCAAATTCGAATTCTTAATCAATTTTAGTACGTTATACTTTTGAATAACAAGTTTTTCTGTTTGGTAGGGGGTTTGAAGGTGATAGAAGCAGTCGCGAGACTCCGTGTTACTAATGATGTTACTGCCAAGGTTACTATTTAATGATCATTGCATACAGTAATCAATCGTGCAACAATATTACAAATTCACTTGATAATGAATAATTACAACGAATTTTAACATATAAATTCCACATACAACACAATTTTAGTATTCTAAAATTGAAATGTTATGTTAGTTGAAACATTTTTTAACATGGTACTGTTTGAGTTACTGTTGCACTTACAAATTGGACAGAATATCCTTTATTTTCCAAATATTCCATTACGAACAAATTCCCAAACTTACATCACCATATCAATTTAATATCAAGGTGTAACATCCAAACCACAATTCTACATGTTTGAATACTCCATTTAAACTAAGTACCAATCAATAAACAATTACAACCAACTTCTAATCAAGCTTACAAGTAGCTAAATAATGAATAGCTTTACAACATCACTAATTTTTATTTTTTTGGTATCTTTTTTTTTCAATCTTGATCTTGTCTTGTAGTCTTCAACAGTCAATGCATTCCTATGATTTATGAATGTAGTCACCATATGTATTCGTAGAGTGTTAAGTTGTGTTGGTTTCGATTTCGTTTCTATTTCCTGTAATTGCCATCAACTTGTAGCACAACGACGTAATATCAATATGAATATATTGGACAATTATAATATCATTATCCTACACAAACATATAGTATAATGATACAAAAATAGTAACACACAACATATGGTAACATACAGAATAGTAACATACATAATATAGTAACATGATACCAAGCATAATGGATATAAACCAATTATGAATTTTTTTTTGCAAAAGTAACATTAACAGTTCCACCAAATTACATGATGTAAATATGGTAACATCAAAACAAATAATTCAGTAACATTATTTTTCAATACACAATTCCATTGCAAATTCATTGTGTTCTTCTTTTACATTTAAAATCAAACAACAACCCCTGAACTCTTCATAAATAACATATGGTGCATTAAAAGTAAAAACCAAAAAGGGAGTNGTCAAACAACCCCTGAATTCTTCATAAACAACATATGGTGCATTAAAAGTAAAAACCAAAAAGGGAGTTGATCAGTAATATGTCTATAGTAACATCAATTTGTCAGTACCATCCACAGTACCCAAAGCACAAACATACATTGGAAATATGAATTCAAATTTTTATTTATCACACATTAATATGAAAAGGTTCAATGTACTCTTGAACCAATGGTTTTCGAATTTCTTGAACAATAAAAAAAACAACAAAAAATTTACACATGTAATTATATAATAGACTTTTAATTCAGTAACTACATTTTTCATTATACAATTGCTTCCATTGGAAATCCATTGAGTCCCCATGTTACAATTTTTGGAACGTAAATAACAGTGTTCAAAAGTAACTTAAAACATTTTTTTGGAGGAAACTTGTGATATTTTCCTTTTCGTAACGAACAAATTGTGCATTAAAAGTAAAAACCAAAGGTTGTGATCAATAACACATGTGCAGTAATATTATTTTCATAGTAACATCCACAATACTTAAGCACATCAATCTATTGAAATTAAGAAATAAATTTTTCATGTTAAAACAGAGTAACATGATATATTTCATGTTACTTTAAAATAATGGTTTTCGAATGTCTTGAACAACGCATAAAGCAACAAAAAAATGTTCACATGTAAATACATAGCACATTAAATTAGTAATACTAACATGAATAGTTTCATTCCAAAGGCTATATTGTATTCACAGTAATACCAAATTTCAAATGGTTATAGTAAACATACAATTCTAAAATTGAAAATTAAAAAAATTTTCAATTGTAACACACTGTCAATGCTTGATTTAGGACACTCAACACCGATAACATCAAGATATTTAAATCATGAGATAAATTTATTCAACTCCTCACCTCATATATTTCACAGAACCACAACCAACGAATTTCAACTGTCAAACACATCAAAAAGAATGACAAAAACAAAATACATAACACTTTGATTATAGTAACAATCAATTTTAATTTTAATGTTATTAATGCAAAAAATAAAAAAAATTAAAAAAAATTCCAGATGATAGTAAGAACGATATATCAGACAATGAGTTTCCCAAAACTCAAAAATATACATTAACATTCATCTAAAATCACATACCTTTCAATCTTTTTATGAATCCCAAAGATTTTTGATGATGATTTGAATGCAGAGACAACAACAATAACTTTTTCAATGGAGTCCAGATTAAACTTTGAAGAGTATATTCGGATTTTGCTCTTATGGTATGTAATTTTTTTGAAATTTGAATTGGATTAGTTTGGGTAATGACAGTTACCGGTTTTCAGGGAAGGAATTTATGGAAGATTTGATGAATATTGCCGAATTTCAAGGCTTGAAAGAAGGGGAAGTTTCGGTTTACAATGAGCGAGTTAGAGGGTTTTATCGTCTGAAAAAGAGACGGCAAATTGGATGCCGTTTATATTTTTCTAAAAAATAAGGGTACAATAGTAAACTTGTCAAAAAATGGACTTATAACCAAATAAGTTTCTTTGCCAGACTTATCTCAAAACAAGTCTATCTAGAGGGACTCACCCCTAATTTTCACAAAAAAAAAAAAGAGATGCAGAGAAGGCGGCAGAAGATGGCTTGTCTAACAGGTGAAGTGATTGAGTGGGTCAGTTTTTTGAAAATAATTGTGGGTGAAAAATAATAAATTTGAGAAAAAATTAGAGGTATATTAGTGGCTGTATATATATTTGTGGTTGAAATTTACCTACGACGTTATTGAACGTAGCAATTTTGTTGTGTGATGTAACTGTTTGTTTTGATTCCTATGTGTTTGAGTAGAATCATAACTGCTCTGTGGTTAGGGGCATTGAAAATTGTCTGGTATGGGTATTTGATTACCAAGTTGATTTGCCAAAAACCCATGTAATAGGGTTTATGATTTAAGGTTTAGGGTTGAATGTAGATGAGAGGGGGAATGAGACTTGCTAGTGTGGGAATGGGCGAGGGCAGGAACCTCTACGGGGAATTGAGAAACTGGGTGGGTTTATTGAGTTGGTGGTTAGTGGCATTGAGAGGCTTTACGGATTTTTGTTCATTAGGATTTGGGGTCGTATGCTTGTCGTCTGATGGGAAAAAACTTGGATTAGATTAGCCAATGCTTGATGGGTTAGTGTTTCAGGACTTCATTAAGGCCTTAATATGGACTACTTTTAGCTTGATCAAGGGTTAAAAGTCTTGCGTTATAACATTGTTTATCTAAGGGGCAAAGGCGTTATCTAAATTAAACTACCATATCCTTCTCTATGCTCTACTGACAATTTGGGTGGAATTGAATGGTTGGAACAGAAATATGATTGACTATCAGGCAGATATTGGACACTAAATAGGAACATAATGTGGTGTTCTGTGTTCTTTGCTGCTGATACTTTGGGGTAATGTCTATTGTGCTGAGATTTTAATATTTTCTGGTTGATTATTGAAACATCTGATCTAGGAAGCAAGGATACTTCCACAGGGGTATCGTGACAGTGTTGGACATGGTCAGGATGCAGCTGGACACATGTCTGATATAGTTAGAAGTGTTCTGAATAGTGAACTTAGTTAGACATGGTCAAGACACGGTTAGGACATGACTAGAAATTTTGTTATTAAAAAAATAACTTTTAATTATTGAAAAGAGTGTGATTTTTACATTTTTTTTGTAATATATTTTTTTATTATGTAACGTGTATACTATGAATATTAATAGATGTCAAGATGTTTGATGAAAATGATAGTTATTTAATTTGATCTATTTCAATTTTAATCAAAAAAATAATATTTGTTAGGTCTTATAATTAATATTGTTATAATATATGCTTTATTTTTAATATATTACAATTCTATTATTATTTAAAAAATATATTATATTATTTTAATAACCGTATCAATATCTATCTGTGTCCTATATTTTTAAACTTTTTCGTATCTCCGTGTTCGGACCGGTGCTTTCTTACATATGATAGTAATTTGCTAAACTTGTGCGGTTTGACAACCTGCCGCTGGTATCACCATTTGAAGGTTTAATGCTTATTTTCAAACGTTGTGTATAGTCGTCGGCAACACCAATCAAGGGAGATGCTAAATCAGGCCGTTTCCATATTTGCTCAGGCTTGGGAATCGTTTGACTGGACGAAACAGCTTGGCCAACTGTTTGAACTTTGCATAATTCTGTTTTTCTTTCTGAACTTTCTGATGTAATTAAATTAATTGTTTTTGAATTACTGATTTAACTTAGTTAAAACGATAGAGAATAATGTGTCTTGATGTAATGGTGCTTGGAACTTTTGAGTTCAATTTTTTAGAGCTAGAAGTTCCGGATAGACTGAAGAATTCAGATTTTTTTATTGTTTTTTTTAATAATTTTAGGATATTATTATAAAGATTTGTCAGTTTCTGTCCTAATTATTATTAAATACATTTTTAAGATTTTTTTAACTTATGTGTGTATTATGGTTCAATGAATCATACCATAAATTCAGGCATTTTGAATTCAAAACTTGAATTCTTTATGCTCCGTTTGGTAGGAAGGATAAAAAATAGGAGGGATACACTTTTTATCCTTCAAAGATGGAAAGTAGGAATGATACACTTTCCTTCCTTTATGTTTTTTTAGATGGATGAAAAATAAAAATGACTAATTTTTTTTTTTGAGTTGACTAAGATTAAGAGTGACAATCGACTTGTGTCGTGTTAGATTCGTGTTGAGTCATAAAATTATGAGCTTTTTATATTTCTTATTTGCGAATCAAGTCATTTTCAAGTTCGTGTTGAATTATAACCAAATTCGTGTAATAAAATTCGTGTCGAGTTCGAGTCATGTTAAGTCAAAAATTTTCATCCCTTATTAAGAAGAATTTTTTTTAATTTTTAATTTTTATTTTTAATTTTTTTAATATATATATAATAATAATAATAATAATAATAATAATAATAATAATACATATTTTATCATTATATTTTTATATGAAATTAATGTATACATAATATATAGACAAATAAGATACATTTTAACACAAATAATTAACTTTTCATCCACTTTCTTTCCAATTTTGGAGGGATTGATTTTGGTGAGTTGGTAGAAAAATTAATCCATTTATTTTTCCATTCTTCCCATTTTCCTTTCTTACCAAACAAGATGTTTTATTTATCCCTTCAACTTTCCATCTTTTTAACTTTTTGTCATTTCATTTTTCCATCATACCAAACGGAGCATTAGTCTTGACTTGAATGACTTGCTTTGATTGAACCGGAAATGAGATTAGTTAAGGTGCGCATAAATTGACCTAAATACCTTTCACTACAATACATTAAAAAAAAACAAAAACAAAACTAATGATATCCTAACCTTTGACAAAAAATGGAAAATTGATGTAATAGTAGTTGTTTGTCTTTTTTAAAAGAGAATTAATGCTTGACCGACTAAAAAAAGTGAAAAAAAAAACATAATAACGTTGTTTGTTCCATTTTTACATATTTGAAATTTAAATTTATTCCATTGCAATAATGTCACACCCTTTGTCTTTGTTTTTGGTGTTATTTTTCAATCAATCTAACACTACTCTATATTGAATTAGCAACACAATAATGTTACATTGATCAATTGTTTTGTACTTACATTTTTGTATTGTCACAAGGATTGTTGGATCAGTGAATCTTATTGTGTAAAGTACTTATTAGATCTTTTTGGTTGCACCACATCGGCTGGTACGATAAATTGGTAAAAAAAAAAAGGTTAATTATAAGTTGTACCTTAAAAGATAGTTAAAATTTTAAATTGTATCCCCAAAGATCAAAAATTTTAATTTACACCCTCAAAGATAAAAATTTGTATCAATGTGCACTTCCAAAGATAAAATCTCAATTTATACCCTCGAAAATAAAAGTTTGTATTAATGTGCACAAACGTCATGAGATAAAATCATTATAATTTTTGGTCTTATTATAATTTTTTATTAGGATAAAATCATATTTTTTAACGGTTATATTAACAGATATCAATAAAAAAGGATTACGTGTTACACGTGCACAAATGTCATGAGATGTAGGAGTAATATTCTAAATGTGAAGGGATCCAAATGCTTAAGTGACAAGCACGAGGGGATCTAGGTATAATTTATCAATTTAGTTTTAGGTGCACATTAATACAAAATTCTATTTTTGAGGATGCAAATTGAGATTTTTATCTTTGAGGGTGCACATTGATACAAATTTCTATTTTTGAAGGTACAAATTGAAATTTTTGATCTTTAGGGGTACAAATTGAAATTATAACTATCTTTCGGAGTGTGACTTGCAATTAACCCAAAAAAAAAAATTGGTAGAAATGTACTAGTTTTGAAGAAGGAAAATGCTTAAAAGGACATCTGCTAGCAGGAACCTGCAGGAAAATTAAGGCAAGGCCAGTCAAGTTTTCTTTCCCTACCCCAAGCAGTCTTAAATATTCCAATAACTCTCCTTTATTCAAAATATAGCCGTTGGCATACTGCAACGGCTACTTTCCTGAACAATCTAAAAAATTAGCTACTTGTAGAAGCGGCCATTAACCCCCTCCCAGCAAATAAATTGCTGATACTTCAGAGTTCACTCCAATTCTTTTTCTCTTTCTCTCTCTCTCTCTTGACAAACTCTTTTACAAGCTATGGACAAGCAGACTGTTGGAAGAAGATACTTCAGTGTGACTGAGGAGTACCCTGATGAAGATGTGATTGGAAATTTTCGTCTAGTCATGAAAATTTTCAATTTTAATACTCACAGCTCTATTCTGTTAAGTTCTTCCTTCACTTTCGTCTTGTGATATGTATAGTGACAATAAAACCATTTTCCTCGTGAGTGATGAATGAGCCACGCCCGCAACTGCCTACATTCTGGATCATCCGAATTGTGCGGGCGTGATTGAGTCACTGCAAGGAAAATTGCTTTTTCTTGGTACCGTTAAGTTCTTTGTTGACTCTCGTCTCGTGAAAGCCATGATTAAGCATGATTAAGGGTGTTAGATGAGCGTTATAACGTTAGGAAATTATCTTCTCAATATATCTTTTTTGGGTTTCAATTTCTGATTGGTAATGCCAAATTTCACCTTAGTCTATTCAGTGGCTAACGGGTGCCATCACACCCCATCTAAGATCAAACCATTTTTTTTTTGGCTAGACACTATTACTAGGGAGGGAGATGAAGAATGGGGAGAGACAAGCCGAGTCCAAGTTTGGATAGAAAACTAATGAGTTGAGCTGAGCCCGAGTTTAGAAAGAAAACTACTGAATCGCACCAAATCCAAGTTTGCACAAAAAATTAACAAGTCAAGCTTGAACAAGATGTCCGCAACTTGCCACAATTCAAAAATACCCTTCATTAATTAACGAGCCGAGCCCCTCAGTTTGATTTATATGCACCCTTATTGATATGTTAATTTTTTTTTCTTTTTAAAATTATGAAAGGTTAGCCTAGCAGCCATTGAGGTGGCTTGAAAGGAGCAAACAACACCCCAACCTTGTGGTCTTCAAAATGATAACTACATCTACAATATTGAGTCTAGTTGGACATTTCTACTGTTGTGCGTCTTCATGCCGCAGCCCAATCCTTTTGAAAACTTGATGCAAACTTCAGCTAAATCCTACTTCTCTTCACACTGACAAAATTGGGGCTGGTGAAAATTTTCCCCCTTAAAGATTTACATTTTCCATTTTGCCCATTGAAAGATCAAAAGTCAGAAATTGCATGTTGAAATTTTCAAATGGTTGTGAATCATGGTGGTGTACTTAGGTAATTCTAGACTGACAAAAAAAGAAAAGAAAACTAAAGTCATATGATGTGGCGCTAACATGATGGTTCTTTTGGTCTTAATTTTATTTATTTTAAATCCGAACTTTCTTCAACATGTCGGTGCCCAAAAATGCGACTTTTAATCTTTGAGACCACAATTTGGACAAATATACTTTCACTCTGTCAACTAGACCCCTTTTTTATGCCTCAATTATTAACGACTATTACATATTTAAAGAAAAATTATTTTATTTTGTCTTCCGAATTATGCAATTTTATCGCTTTGTCTCAACATGTGGAAATTTCTGTCTTAAAAGATAGCGGACGTTTGCAATTGGGGCTATCTGAAATAATTCAAGTAGTTGAGGGGGTAATATAAAAATTTCAATAGTTCAAGAGGGAAGGAGACATCAAGTCTATAGTTTAGGGGGTGAGAGTATAATTTGCCTTAAATTTTTAAACAAAGGACCATTCTATGTTGCAAGATTTCAACCTTTTCGACATCTTGGTTAGAAAGTCCAAAAAGGCCAACCACAAGCAGTCTATAAATAACCTCTCAATTACACCATTCATGTACAAATCAAGTGCAAAGCAATAGAAGGCAGCATAGCAAGAGAAAACCATAGCAGTAAAGATGGCAGCAGAATGTCCAGGACAAGGTAAAGCATAAGTTCTCTCGGTACTTTTTTAGAGCTTAAGGAATATATATATATATATATATATATATATATATATATTAAGCTACTACATGATCTTGTTATTATATAGGTAAGAGTTCATGGCCCGAGCTCCTCGGGACACCCGGAGAAACTGCTGCAGCAACGATCGAGAGGGAAAATCCTTCGGTCAATGCTGTGATTGTGGAAGTAGGATCAACAGTCACCACAGATATTCGTTGCGATAGGGTTCGTGTTTGGGTTAATACAAATGGTATTGTCACAAGGGTCCCTGTAATTCGTTAGGCTTGAAAGTTTACAGTTGCTGCTGAACTCTTGATAATAAATTAGTATGATGTGATATTGTGTTTGGAAGGAAGCCCCAACAATGGAGTTCATATTCTCCATGTATTAACTTGTGATGAAATAAGAGTGGCTTATTATTAAGTCTTAATGGTAATGTTTCTTGAAATAGAGTCTTGGACATTAAAGTATATGCTTTGTGTCACTTTGATTTTATTTTTTTTAATTGTGTCAGTTTTTAATTTGTATGACTTTGATTCAATAAAAAAGGCGTTTTAATTTAACTAACGAATTTATTCACCTGATTCGTATGTGACCATATTTAAGAGATCACTTTAATATCTCAAGATATATAACGTTTTTTATTGTTAGTTTATTCTTTATGTTTATGATTTGTGTCACTTTACTTTCTTAAGTATTTATAAAGTACCCTTCAAGCGTGGCCACGTGAGACACATCGACCATTTTGATTAGTCAATTTTAGCTGTAGATTTCGATTGGATCAAAGAGATAGAAATTAGAATCTTGAGGGACCAAATTGACCCTAAAATCTCTCTCTCTCTCTCTCTCTCATGAGTAACACCAATGCCTGTGCTTCTGGCATATTATGAGGGAAATATGATTGTTTTCTCTGGGGTATTTTCATTATAAGAACGCCTAAATTGAAAGTTTCAAGTTACGAAGACATCAAAAGACTTAACAAGCCTGTTCCTATGATGTTTCCAGTATGTAGATGATGGCATACAAAACAATGGACACGCAGCTTTTTAGCATAAAACCAGAATGCCATGACCAAATTGATGTGGCTATGTGACTTAATAAGAATTTAAAACGAGTTTGTAAATTGCTTAATGAGCATCACAACGCTACTAGCGTAACACCATTTGGTCAGAGAAGTCTAACATTATTCTTCATTGTATACTCGTCAAGGTAGAGTATGTGTGTTTACGTGGTTGATAGGGGTGCACCCCCTCCGGCCACCGCAATTGAGATCCAATCCGAAATATTTTAACCATGGATAAATTTGGTTAGAACTTGCACAAAGATTTTTTAATATTTTTTTCTAGCAATGTACAGTTTCCCTTTTCCCTCTAGGCTTCAGAAAGCGGGAATCTGCAAGGAAGGATAGAACCTATAGTTGTACGTCCTATGAGAATAAGGATAAAACAGAGAATAAAGACCTAAAATTGCTCGTTAGATAAAATCGATAATCGAAAGATGTCCATCAAAGAGTGAGAGGGATTGATTAGATTGTTTTCGACCAGGGTCGACTCTATCACAAGGGCAATAAAGTCTGCGCTTTAGGCCCCGTATATCAAGAAAATTCCAAATTTTTTAGGTGCATAGTTAGTCTAAATCAAAATTTTTATATCTATAAGATTTTATGCGTTAAAAACAATTCTATGAAAATTTAAACTCAACTAAAAATAAATTTGAGTAGTTTGGGCTCATGAACCCAACCCATAATATTAAAAATATACTAAAATAATTTTTTTAGAAAAAAATAAAATAAAAAGTTGAGGATTAAAAAAATAATTTTAATTAGTTAACCAAAACATACCATTCATTTGTAATCAAATCATTCTCTCTCTCTCTCTCTCATAAACTAAGACTCTCCCTTTCACTTATTCTCAAGTAAATACAAATTCTTTTTTTTTTTGTGTTATGATTTTTTTTTTATTTCTATTTTGAAAAGTAAACCAAATTTTTTTTTATTAAACTATAAAAATTAAAATCAGTAGATTATGATTGTTTAAAATTAAAATAGATAAAATCTTGCCTAAGATCGAGTTCACAATAAATATTAGACTATTTTTAATCTAAAAAATAATTTTTAAATAAAAAATTAAAAATAAAAAGTCTCATTTCTAGTTGTCACTCTATGCTTCAAATAGTCTTGGACCGCCCATGTCAACCAACATCGAAGGTTGCAAAGCCTTTAGAGTATGTTACCAAGTCATTTGCACAAAAATTTGAGGCGTTAGCATCTATTTGACTGAGTTCTAGTTGCATACTTATTTTATTTAATGTTGTATTAAGTATTGAAATTGAACAAAAAAAAAGGAAATTTTCTCTTTTTCTAACAAATAAAAATAATTCGACTAGTAGAAAGATAGACACGGGAGTTTTCGATTTTTCTGATGGAAAGAGAGATATAGCAAAGAAAGTGCTAAAAGAAAACGAAAAAGGTATATATAAATATTGATATTGTAGTAGTTTATTATACATAAAAATTAAAAAAAGCTATAAAGATTTTTTTTTTCTCCCTGTATGATTTAATTTTGTTATAAAATCATGTTCTAAGGAAAATAACGTGAGAAAAATCAAAGGAGGGACAACATTAAAGTGCCTCACGTTTTTATGAATGAGTTCACGAGTATGGGAGGCCCTATACACCCAAGACTTCCCACCCATCATTAAATTAGGTGGGTGCATTAAAGTATTTGGAGAATTTAGAGACTTGCTTCCACTTGATCTAAAATTTATTTTGCCCATCAAGGTGTGTGAAAAAATTTAAATACTTAAGTTACAAGGTTAATAATATTGTTAGTCCTTAAAGCATATATGTTTTGTTAGTTTTGTCCTTAAAATATTAATTTTCTCAATTTAATTTCTAAAATATCCAATTCTTGTTTAAATGGTTCCTTCATAGGTAAATCGTTAAGTTTTTTATTGAATGATCACGTGTTGGTCACGTGATATCATCTGAAAGAATAACATGTGGCCACGTCCGTAAAAAAATTTAACGAATTGTCTGATTGGTGACTAAAGTGACACAAATTGAAAATTTAATGATTAAATTAACAAAATTAATACAATGAAGNATATTTTTTTCTAGCAATGTACAGTTTCCCTTTTCCCTCTAGGCTTCAGAAAGCGGGAATCTGCAAGGAAGGATAGAACCTATAGTTGTACGTCCTATGAGAATAAGGATAAAACAGAGAATAAAGACCTAAAATTGCTCGTTAGATAAAATCGATAATCGAAAGATGTCCATCAAAGAGTGAGAGGGATTGATTAGATTGTTTTCGACCAGGGTCGACTCTATCACAAGGGCAATAAAGTCTGCGCTTTAGGCCCCGTATATCAAGAAAATTCCAAATTTTTTAGGTGCATAGTTAGTCTAAATCAAAATTTTTATATCTATAAGATTTTATGCGTTAAAAACAATTCTATGAAAATTTAAACTCAACTAAAAATAAATTTGAGTAGTTTGGGCTCATGAACCCAACCCATAATATTAAAAATATACTAAAATAATTTTTTTAGAAAAAAATAAAATAAAAAGTTGAGGATTAAAAAAATAATTTTAATTAGTTAACCAAAACATACCATTCATTTGTAATCAAATCATTCTCTCTCTCTCTCTCTCATAAACTAAGACTCTCCCTTTCACTTATTCTCAAGTAAATACAAATTCTTTTTTTTTTTGTGTTATGATTTTTTTTTTATTTCTATTTTGAAAAGTAAACCAAATTTTTTTTTATTAAACTATAAAAATTAAAATCAGTAGATTATGATTGTTTAAAATTAAAATAGATAAAATCTTGCCTAAGATCGAGTTCACAATAAATATTAGACTATTTTTAATCTAAAAAATAATTTTTAAATAAAAAATTAAAAATAAAAAGTCTCATTTCTAGTTGTCACTCTATGCTTCAAATAGTCTTGGACCGCCCATGTCAACCAACATCGAAGGTTGCAAAGCCTTTAGAGTATGTTACCAAGTCATTTGCACAAAAATTTGAGGCGTTAGCATCTATTTGACTGAGTTCTAGTTGCATACTTATTTTATTTAATGTTGTATTAAGTATTGAAATTGAACAAAAAAAAAGGAAATTTTCTCTTTTTCTAACAAATAAAAATAATTCGACTAGTAGAAAGATAGACACGGGAGTTTTCGATTTTTCTGATGGAAAGAGAGATATAGCAAAGAAAGTGCTAAAAGAAAACGAAAAAGGTATATATAAATATTGATATTGTAGTAGTTTATTATACATAAAAATTAAAAAAAGCTATAAAGATTTTTTTTTTCTCCCTGTATGATT
Organism: Ilex paraguariensis; assembly: GCA_963454935.2. NCBI lineage: Eukaryota > Viridiplantae > Streptophyta > Magnoliopsida > Aquifoliales > Aquifoliaceae > Ilex > Ilex paraguariensis. Next base: position 352,617 of record CAUOFW020004969.1, read on the forward strand.
TAATTTTGTTATAAAATCATGTTCTAAGGAAAATAACGTGAGAAAAATCAAAGGAGGGACAACATTAAAGTGCCTCACGTTTTTATGAATGAGTTCACGAGTATGGGAGGCCCTATACACCCAAGACTTCCCACCCATCATTAAATTAGGTGGGTGCATTAAAGTATTTGGAGAATTTAGAGACTTGCTTCCACTTGATCTAAAATTTATTTTGCCCATCAAGGTGTGTGAAAAAATTTAAATACTTAAGTTACAAGGTTAATAATATTGTTAGTCCTTAAAGCATATATGTTTTGTTAGTTTTGTCCTTAAAATATTAATTTTCTCAATTTAATTTCTAAAATATCCAATTCTTGTTTAAATGGTTCCTTCATAGGTAAATCGTTAAGTTTTTTATTGAATGATCACGTGTTGGTCACGTGATATCATCTGAAAGAATAACATGTGGCCACGTCCGTAAAAAAATTTAACGAATTGNGTACACTAAATCTGAGAGTGATTCAAGGCCGTTGAGTGGACCCCACATTTGGTTCATCGATGCTGACAAGTAACGGAGTGACGACGGCATTGGACTCGGCAGCATTCCCGATAATTTGTTGCTCTTCAGATCCAAGTGGAGTAACTGAGCCGGCAAGTGGGGAACCTCGCCGGTTAACCTGTTTCCGGCCAAAACCAGGACCCTTAATTGAGCTAACTCGGAGATTCGGGCGGGGACAGAACCAGTGAGTTGGTTGTTGCTGAGATCGAGAGTGTGGAGGTTGGGTAGGGTGGAGATGGTGGTGGGTATTGGACCAATTAAGCGGTTGTTGGTGAGAGAGATGACTCTGAGATTCTTGAGGTTTCCCAGTTGGGTAGGTATGAGACCGGTGACAATGCCGGAGAAGAGGACGAGTTGGGTTAACTCGGTGAGTTTGGAGAGGGAGGGGGAGAGTTTGCCGGAGAGGCCGGGGGAGTCCGATAATCCGGTGCCGAGAGTGAGAGTGGTGACCCGTCTGAGGGAGCAGGTGACGCCGGAGAAGGAGGAGCAAGGGTCAGGCGAGGTAAAGTCCCAAGTGGAGAAGAAAGCAGCGGCGGTGGTGCCGGAAGGAATGTCTGCGAGGGAGTCCTTGATTTCATGCAACGCCGCCAGGTCGGCGGTGCTGATCGGTGGTAGAAGTGGTTTTGTTGAAGAGCTATGGAGTAGGAGTAGTAGTGCAAGTACGAAGAGAGAGTCACGTTGGGACATTTTTTGGAGAAAGGGAGAGAGAGAGAATCTGATTGAAAAGGGGTAAAACTGAGGTCCAAGTTTTGTTGGAAAAGGGGAGGAACGTTACGAGGAATATGGTGATTGTGAGGTTTATCTGCCTCTCATTCATGAGGGTTCAGTGGAATTCATGTGGGCTCAGTAGAGAGAGAGAGAGAGAGAGAGAGATTACTGTAAACTTGGGCGTGGAAGACTAATACAAAACAGTGTGAGCAATTGTGGATAACTTGGTAAGGGTGCATGTTTTGGTGGCTCACATTAGGAATGTCAATTTTACTTGGATTTGGGTTTAATTTGAATTATGCAATGGTAAATCATACTTTAGGTGTTAAATAAATGAGTCAATATAAGTTTTATTAAATATGACAAAAATTCATTAAACCCGATTTCATATAGGATATTAACTTAAGATAAAATGAACTCGGTTATATATGTCACGTTAGTACTTGTTTCTCTAACATACAATTTTGTGCATTTTTAATTTGTGGGGATCTTAGGAAGTGGATTTATTTGGAAGAGAAGAAGATTTGATCTTAGGAAGTGGATTTATCTCGAGGTAATTTGAGGCTTAAAGAAAAAATATTAAATGAGATCTTATTATTTTTAGTATTAATTTTAAAAAAAATTAATTAATTTTAATTTTTTCATGTCAAAGAGACTGAAGAAAGATGTGCTAATAAATATATTAANCTAAAATTTGGTCAGTATAATATTATTTGAAAAAATTCCTCATTACAACTCAACGGATGATTCTAGTTGTAAAAATTGTAAATTTAAATATTTTAAATCTGAATTTTGATAACTTCTGGGATCAGATCACGAGAGTCTTATCTCTAATCTCGGTTTGAATGATTTAATTTTGAATGAACCGATAAGAGATTAATCTTTAATGAATAGTTTAACGGTAGTGCGGATGCACTGCGTTTGAGTGATCTGAGGAATAGAGTAGTCACTGCGTTTGAGTGATCTGAGGAATAGAGTAGTCATAAGAAAAGAAGAAGATTTGGGCAGAATGCAAACAAACAGAAAAATAACCATATATTAATTTTCCCAAATACCATTATCACAGTATTCCTGTAAAAATCTTCATGAAATTTTCAAACAAAATACAACAGAAATCAACACTATAATGTAAACTTATCTTCCTGCAACTATGTGCACATGTGAAGGAAATACATATAATTCTCAAGCTATTTTATACATCATCATCAAAACATCTTCGTCAAGAAACTTGAGTTCTAATGACGACCACCCAAAGAAAGAAGAAAGGTGTAAGGCAACGCATTGAAGTGGTCCTGTAAAAGTTAACCAATGGAGCTTCCATTATTGAACACGGAGCACTGACACAATGGCCTCGAAAGCAGCCCTCCAGAGCTTTCCGGGCACGCCGTGAGGCCCACCGGTGGTACCATGCAGTTGTAATTCAAGCACAATGACACGGAGTCCGGCAACGCCGATCCGGGTTCCACCGGAAAATGGGTTATATAATTGTGTTGCAAGTACAATGTTTTGGTGGTTCCCTTGTACACGCTCTCAACGTACAATTTTGGTACAGTTCCGATGAGACGATTGTTATTCAAGAAGACACTCTCCACATCGGCCAGAACTGGAGACAATTCTCCGGTTAGGAAGTTGTGACTGAGGTCCACCATTGATCCCGGCGGGTAGGTGGGTGGTGATGGTGGTGGTGGAAGTAGAGGAGGGACCCCACCAGACAAATTGTTCCGTTGGAGAAGCATTGACGAGAGAGAGGGACGGAAGAGAGAGAAAGGGATGGCCCCATTGAAGTGGTTCATGCTTAAGTCGAGGTACACTAAATCTGAGAGTGATTCAAGGCCGTTGAGTGGACCCCACATTTGGTTCATCGATGCTGACAAGTAACGGAGTGACGACGGCATTGGACTCGGCAGCATTCCCGATAATTTGTTGCTCTTCAGATCCAAGTGGAGTAACTGAGCCGGCAAGTGGGGAACCTCGCCGGTTAACCTGTTTCCGGCCAAAACCAGGACCCTTAATTGAGCTAACTCGGAGATTCGGGCGGGGACAGAACCAGTGAGTTGGTTGTTGCTGAGATCGAGAGTGTGGAGGTTGGGTAGGGTGGAGATGGTGGTGGGTATTGGACCAATTAAGCGGTTGTTGGTGAGAGAGATGACTCTGAGATTCTTGAGGTTTCCCAGTTGGGTAGGTATGAGACCGGTGACAATGCCGGAGAAGAGGACGAGTTGGGTTAACTCGGTGAGTTTGGAGAGGGAGGGGGAGAGTTTGCCGGAGAGGCCGGGGGAGTCCGATAATCCGGTGCCGAGAGTGAGAGTGGTGACCCGTCTGAGGGAGCAGGTGACGCCGGAGAAGGAGGAGCAAGGGTCAGGCGAGGTAAAGTCCCAAGTGGAGAAGAAAGCAGCGGCGGTGGTGCCGGAAGGAATGTCTGCGAGGGAGTCCTTGATTTCATGCAACGCCGCCAGGTCGGCGGTGCTGATCGGTGGTAGAAGTGGTTTTGTTGAAGAGCTATGGAGTAGGAGTAGTAGTGCAAGTACGAAGAGAGAGTCACGTTGGGACATTTTTTGGAGAAAGGGAGAGAGAGAGAATCTGATTGAAAAGGGGTAAAACTGAGGTCCAAGTTTTGTTGGAAAAGGGGAGGAACGTTACGAGGAATATGGTGATTGTGAGGTTTATCTGCCTCTCATTCATGAGGGTTCAGTGGAATTCATGTGGGCTCAGTAGAGAGAGAGAGAGAGAGAGAGAGATTACTGTAAACTTGGGCGTGGAAGACTAATACAAAACAGTGTGAGCAATTGTGGATAACTTGGTAAGGGTGCATGTTTTGGTGGCTCACATTAGGAATGTCAATTTTACTTGGATTTGGGTTTAATTTGAATTATGCAATGGTAAATCATACTTTAGGTGTTAAATAAATGAGTCAATATAAGTTTTATTAAATATGACAAAAATTCATTAAACCCGATTTCATATAGGATATTAACTTAAGATAAAATGAACTCGGTTATATATGTCACGTTAGTACTTGTTTCTCTAACATACAATTTTGTGCATTTTTAATTTGTGGGGATCTTAGGAAGTGGATTTATTTGGAAGAGAAGAAGATTTGATCTTAGGAAGTGGATTTATCTCGAGGTAATTTGAGGCTTAAAGAAGAAATATTAAATGAGATCTTATTATTTTTAGTATTAATTTTTAAAAAAATTAATTTATTTTAATTTTTTCATGTCAAAGAGACTGAAGAAAGATGTGCTAATAAATATATTAACTTTTGTTTTTTTCTTTTATCAGAAAGAGAGAGAGTTTTGATTTCAACTCTTGTTTCAATTTTTTAATTTTTTTTATTGGAGAGAGAAGGAATGGGGAAAATATAAGTTGATTTTTGAATACTTTTTTTTTATTTATTTTTTTAACTTTTGATTTTTAAAATTTTAATGTTATGAATTAGATCATGGATCAAAATTATTACAATTGGACTTAATTTTTTGGGGCTTTTTCTAAGGTTTAAAATTTATTGAATTTAAATTTTTTTGTAAGCTAGAAATTTATCTAAAATTATGGGACCTTTTAAAAATTTGGGGTCTAAAGTCCAAAATTTATTTTTTATATTGTTGGCCCAGCCCTGGATTTGATCCTAAATTCTAACGGGTTAGAACATGGTGAGATAACCAATGGGTCGATACTGTCAGAACGATAAATTTATTTGGTCGGCTAAATTTTTATGAATAATTTTTTTGGAAATTAAAGAAGAAATATAATTTGTTGACCAATGTGACAGTCATGTGGTCTAAATAGTGTTATTGTGACAATAATTTTTGAATTTATTTATTGGAATTTCATCATTTACAAATTATTATATTAAAAAATATTTTTTTTTATTTTTTTTTTAGATTTTGAAAGCATTACTCAGTTTTTAGATATGCAAATGACTCATAGTGCCCTTGTAAGCGTGGTCTTCAACGCATAGAGTTCCAACCTTGGCACCACTTTCTTTTCTGATACCAATTATTACTAGTGACCACATGAGGGCATGCCTTGCCTTGCAATGGGCATTAACAATGTCATGTACCCAACGGCTTTATCGGCACCATTGGCAAAGCTGTAGCTAGCGACGCTCCGGTCCACGGTACCCTTTAAGGAAGGGGTCACCCAATAACATAATTAGTAATGCTCTTTTTATATAATTTAAGAATTTAATATATTATTATTGGATTAAAAATAAATTTATCATGAAACCTCTGACCGTGTCCGTTACTCCTCTCGAGAATGAACATAATAAGCTAGTATAGTGACCAATCATCGAGCTTCAATATGAACTTTAAGACTCAAACCTCTAATCTCAGTGTGAGAAATTCGGCCGGTACTCTACTGGACCACCCCACTCGATAATTCTATTCATCATAATCATTGAATAGGTAATAAATTTCAATAAATATTGAGACAATTATATTGCAAATTAGATTCGCTAAAGTTAATTGATAAATTTTTGGGGTCAATTGTAAAATTTTAAATAAATTTTTGTAGAAATTGTCTCACTCTCACCCACTGGAGAATATGCATCACACATGATGTGCTTAGCCAAAGAAGAAGATCACAAATTCTCAAAATAGAAGAATACAAGAATGTGACTAAGAGATTAGGGATATCTATCTAATATAATGCTTTGAGAAATAACTTATAAGAGTATAATAATGGTCAAGATTGATTTACTTTTTATCTATTTTAATCTAATGATACAAAATTCATCTCAAATTTTTTTTTTTCTGCCAAAAATATTTTTTTCTTTGTACACTTTTTAATACCAAACAACTTCACTAATCTATACTTATATTTCTCTGCTCTCTCCCTTACCTCTCTTATCTTGTCTCTATTCACTTTAATTTTAAATTACGTAATTAAATAAAAAAAGAAAATATAATTTATTATTTAAAATATAAAATTTACATGATCAATACTCGATTTTTGGTATTGCAATGTATTTTCAAACACAAAGATTATTGCTAATATATATAGATAAATATATAAGTTGTCAAAATCAAATTTTGTAGGATATACAAGAATATTATTCATTTTAAATAAAATTGAGAAAATAAATTTGAACTTATCTATTTTACATGTAAAAATACCAAATGTTTTATTTTTCATTTAATAAAAATATATCACGTGTAAAGTAGTTGTTATATTTATTATTTAATTATTTTTTCATTTAACTATAAGTTATCCCATTCAGAATTAATTGCTGAGATAGATAAAGGTGGGGTATCGAAATTGATCAGGTAGCATTATCCATACATACCACCCAAAATAAACGATGCTTCAACCTTGCATGCATGGATGAAAATTTTAAAGTTAATAGTATGCATTTTTTTTTAGTTTGATCTTTAAAGTATTAATTTTGTCAATTTGGTCACTAAAATATTTAATTTGTGTCACTAAAATATTTAATTTGTGTCACTTTGATCCCTAAACAGATAATTCGTTAACTTTTTTGACTGAAGTGACTACGTGTCACTTTTTTAATCGGTATCACATGTCCAACACGTAATTATTTTGTTAAAAATTTAACGGTCCGTTTATGTAGGGGCCATTTTGACAAAAAATGAATAATTTAAGGACAAAATTGATATTTTAAATACCAAACTGACAAAAAAATTTACGTTTTAAGGACCAAAAGTTTTATCAACCCAAAATTTTATCTTTTTTTTTCAATGGTCAGGAGTGTTCGGGCTAACTTTTGTGCAATTTGACTAATATTTTCTTCGATCCGATCAAAAATAGATCATTTACACAAAAAAAGAATAAGGTATTTATAGAAAAAATTTATGTCTCACTGGTCAAATAGTTATACTAAAGAAGCATAGATTGCAAACATGCCATTATATAAGCCTTTACTATATTGGTTAAATGACTCGATTTGAGTATTCGACAAAGTTGGTTATATGAGTATTCTGTAATTTTAATCTAAAAGTACTTGAAGCTGCACGGAAGCCAACGTTCGATTTTAATGGAGGCTCAAGCTCTAGTTCAATAGTTCTGGTCTTCAAAATCAACGATCAATTCCCTTTTTTATCTTCTTCAATCTGGATCACCCACCGCTAATGATGGGTCCTAGTAATGGGTGAAAAATGATTTGATGGTGGAACGATTTGAATTCAAAAGAAAACAATAAAAAAAAAAACTCTGAAAATGAGAAAATCCCAATCCATTGGTGAAGGTCGCAATATTGATATTTGACTTAGAAAATATTGATACCCACAAATCATGGTGTCGCGGAATCATGCATATATAAGAGAAGAAGTTATGTATAACAAAAGATTCAATCTATATCGCAACGTCACGTTATGTGTAGCCTAATTGATGACAATGATATGAAAAATTGGTGGTTTACTCAATGAGTTTTAGTTTGTTCAACCAAAAGAAGTGAGACTCGTAATTTACACATAACGTATATTGATCTAAAAAAAAAAGCTGTTTAGTTGAAAATAACTCAATTGAATTATATCAATGTTTTGAATCATAAGGCCACCCACCTCTTGCTTTTCAAAAATGATAACTACAATTGTTATTATACATGGTTGCACATGTTTAACTCAAGCCTATTTACCAATAAGTCTTTGGTCCAATAGAACTCTTTATCTTGTAAAGACTCTGTCTTCTTGAGGTTAAGGGTTCAAACCCCTTTCTCCCTTCTCCCCAAAAAAAAAAAAAAAAAAACTCAAGCCTATTGCAATAAAAATTCATGTACCTGCCTTTCAGCATGCAGCCAAGCTTCAGCTATATCCCACTTTCTCTTGCATTGGAAAGCTTCAATGTTTTGAGATATAACGGCTAGGACGTCCAAAAAAACCAACCGGAAGCCATCATGTTCTTGGACTATGAATACTCAGCTATTTTACTATATGTTAACATCAATCACAAAGAAAGACCAAGGTAGCATACAAGAAAGAATAGCATAGATTGAGGATGTCATTTTGCAGAGTTATACAAGTTTTATAGATAAGAATATTTCGTAGATGAGCCTATCGGATTTTTGATCCAAATCTGATCCACNATAGCCGATTCCATCCGATCCAAAGTATATGTCTATAAATATATGATGAAACAAGTAAAAATTCAGTTGTTATTTCTCAAAATTCAGGTTAATTAATTTCTTCATATTGAATTGTTTTTTTTTAATGTTATTAGACGAATTTGGATATTTGAATCATATTCGATCCAAGTCTTTTCCAAGGATTGGGATTTGGATTAGGCAAAATTCAATTCAAATCTGATTTAATGACTGACCCATCTCTAAAGCTTGAATGCCAAAAGCAGAAATTATATCTATTGATCTAACTGACTGTTTGTGCCAACTTAGGTAAGAGTTCACGGTACGAGTTCCATGGGGCAAAGGGAGAGACTGCTGCAACAACAATTGAGGAGAATCCTTTGGTCACTGCTACGATCGATCGTGTTGGAGGGTTTATCTGTAACTGATGATTTTCGTTGTGCTAGGGCTGGCGTTTGGTAATAATGTAGATATATGATTGTTCAAAATGCTCCACCTAATGGAGTTCATAGTCTCCACGTATTGTATCTTATTGTCAGACCCTAACTGACTTGAGTGCAAATGGCCGGTTTTGGTGGCACCTTGCACCAAGGCATGCCATAAGTTGGAATCAAGGTGACGCGGCTAAGTGGTTCGACAGATTGGGGCGAACCAAGGTAGCATGAGATCATCCGATTGAGCATGACAGCAAGTGGTGGGCTCAATTGAAGTAATGTGGGTGCATAGCTTCGGATTGCATGACATGGGTTGAATCTAGCATGCACATTAGTTCGTAAAGCAAGACTGACTGCTGAATGTGGGCACATGACTGACACATGACCGCTCAATGCATGTGATAAGGAGGATGTGGGTAGTTGTAGATGCTGAGACACAGTCAAGGCAGTTGCTGAGACAGTTCTGGGTGTCCCTAGTCTGAATTTAGTCCAGATGCATGCGGGTGAAGGGCAGTTCCATATCAGTTACTGAAAGTGGTGAAACTGTCTGCCAAGTGTCGCACAGAAACCAAACCTGCTAGCCAAGTATGTTATGGAATAACTAAAACGTGTGTAACTACCCCTTGGTAGATGGGGGTGTCATCTGCCTTACTCCTGTATAAATAGGGGTGTTTGAGCATTCTGATAGGGAGAGAGTGTTTTGACTTTGAGAGTTTCTTGTAAATTGTTGAGTTCAATATATAAGGTTTGAGAGCTTTGTCCCAGTAAATTCGTGTGTCCCTTCTGTGTGAGTTTATGTCCCTTATTCTTGAGTTTGTGTGTGGTTGGTTGCAATAGCAACGCCTTCACAGGTAGCCTCGAAAGAAAAACAAAAGTTACCCCGTGACATTACAGTGGCTTGGTCTGGCTTTGGTGGAAGACTCTAACCAGATTAAAGCTGTTAATTCAGAGGCAAAACCAGTAGGTGGCGTCGCAAGAGAAATCCTTTTAAAAGTTGGTAATTGGCAAAGACCATGTGATTTTATGGCAATCCCTCTCGATGATTTCCAGGTAATTCTTGGACTGCAATTCCTTACAAAGACAAAGGTGTCTGTTATGCCGCATTTACATGAAATGTTCGTGATGGACATGCCCAATCCCTGCTTTGTTCCCCTCACTAAGGCCAAGTCTTTGGGAGAAATGTTGTCTGCCTTGCAAGTAAAAGATGGCTTGTGGAGAGGGGAAGCAACATACTTGGCTGGTCTATTTGAGGAAGAGGAGTCCAAAGCATTGCAAGTCCCTGAACCAGTGCAACAGTTGCTAGTTGAGTTCAAGGATGTGGCACCTAAAGAATTGCCAGCAAGGTTACCACCAAGATGAGAGATTGATCATGTCATCAAGTTGATTCCAGGGGCAAAAATTCCTGCCCAGGCTCCTTATCGAATGTCTCCATCAGAGTTGGCGGAGCTAAGGAGACAACTTGGGGGTTTATTGGACATTAGGTTCATTCAACCTTCCAAGGCACCCTATGGAGCCCCTGTTCTGTTTCAGAAAAAAAGGACGGATCCTTACGATTTTGTGTAGACTACAGAGCCCTCAACAAGATGGACTTGCAGCTGGGATATCATCAAGTCAGAATTGCAGAGGGAGATGAAGCGAAGACTGCTTGTGCGACAAGGTACGGGTCATATGAATTTTTAGTCATGCCTTTCAACTTAACCAACGCCCTTGCTACATTCTGTAACTTGATGACCAACGTATTTCGGGAATACTTAAACCGTTTCATGGTGATTTATTTGGATGACATAGTTGTTTACAGCCAGACTTTTGAGGAGCATGTTGAGCATCTTAGGCTGGCTNTTCCGAATTTAATCACTCAAATTCAAATTGATAGTTTTTGTTGACAGTCAGAAACTAAAACCGAATTCATTGTGTAGTTTTTAAGCGATTCGAGCTTGGATAAACTAATAGCCGATTCCATCCGATCCAAAGTATATGTCTATAAATATATGATGAAACAAGTAAAAATTCAGTTGTTATTTCTCAAAATTCAGGTTAATTAATTTCTTCATATTGAATTGTTTTTTTTTAATATTATTAGACGAATTTGGATATTTGAATCATATTCGATCCAAGTCTTTTCCAAGGATTGGGATTTGGATTAGGCAAAATTCAATTCAAATCTGATTTAATGACTGACCCATCTCTAAAGCTTGAATGCCAAAAGCAGAAATTATATCTATTGATCTAACTGACTGTTTGTGCCAACTTAGGTAAGAGTTCACGGTACGAGTNATCTAACCCAATTTTACGGTTACCTGACTTTGATTTGCCTTTTGAGGTCCATACAGACGCATCAGACTTTGCTCTTGGAGGGGTGCTAGTGCAGAATAGGCATCCGGTGGCATTTGAAAGTAGGAAGTTGAATGATACCGAGAGGCGGTATTCAGTACATGAGAAGGAGATGACAACAGTCATTCACTGCATTAATGCATGGAGGCATTCCTTGTTGGGGAAGCATTTCCTTGTACTGACAGATAATGTGGCTACCAGCTGCTTCAATTCCATGAAGAAGCTAACACAAAAACAAGTAAGATAGTAGGACTTTCTTGCCTAGTTTCATTTCACGTTGCAGTACAAGCCTGACAGTGCAAATCAAGTTGTTGATGCTCTTAGTCAAATCCCAGTTACTGATGGGACGGTTGCTGCACTTAGCCAGATTACAGGAGACATACTGCAGAGAATTTAGGATCAGACAAAAGATGATCCAGTGACCAGCTTATTGTTGAAGCAGGTTCACGAAGGAGTGAATCGATGATTTTGGGTAGAGGATGATGTTTTTTACGCCAAAGGAAGGAGACCCTATGTTCCGATGTCAGACGGACTTCGACAGATGTTGCTGAAAGAAACTCATGCTCCGTGGTTAGAACATTCAGGGCAGCAACGGACTCTTACCTTGCTAGCAGAAAACTATTATTGGCCTCACATAGAAGCAGATGTGGAGTTGTATGTGCGCACTTGTTTGGTGTGCTAGCAAGACAAGACAGAAAGGAAGAAGGTGGCGGGTACGTTGGAACCCCTCCCTATTCCAAGCAGACCTTGGGAGAGTGTTTCTATGGACTTCATTAATGGCTTGCTTCAGGTGAATGATTTTACTTCGATATTTGTGGTTGTAGACAGATTTTCGAAGTATGCCATTTTCATTGCTGCCCCCAAAAATATGTACGGTGAAAGTTACTGTTCAGTTGTTCATCAAGCATATTGTGAANATAGACAGATTTTCAAAGTATGCCATTTTCATTGCTGCCCCCAAAAATATGTACGGTGAAAGTTACTGTTCAGTTGTTCATCAATCATATTGTGAAGCTTTGGGGCCTTCCGCTGGATATAGTCAGCGACAGGGACACTCGATTTACTGGCTGATTTTGGACGGCTTTATTTGAACTGTTGGGCACACAGCTCAGCCTTTCCACTAACAATCATCCGTAGACAGATGGACAGACCGAGCGGGTTAATGCAATGCTGGAGGAATATCTTAGACACTATGTCACAGCGAACCAGGACAATTGGGTGGATTTACTTGATATAGCCCAATTCAGTTATAACCTTCAACAGAGCTCTTTCATTGGAATGAGCCCATTTGAGTTGGCAACTGGCTAATAGCCTTTTACCCCGCATAAAGTTGTCAAGCAGAAGTCTCAAGGGAGATGTCCTGCAGCATATCGCTTTGCTCGGGCCAATCAGGAGCGGATTGACGAGGCAAAAGACTATTTTACTAAGGCGGTGAAGAGGATGAAAAAGTGGGCAGACGAGAAGAGGAGGGCAGTAGAGTTCGAAGTGGGTGACAAAGTGATGCTGAAATTGACCCCACCAATCTGGAACAAGATCTCTCGAAAGTCTGCACACAAGAGACTAATCCAGCGCTATGACAACCCTTTTCTTATAACAATGAGGCTTGACATGTTGGACTATAGGCTGGATCTTCTCAGTCGTCTCAAGTTTCATCCAGTTTTTCATGTTGCCTTCTTGAAGCCTTATATTGAGGACCCTACCAGATACGTTCGGCGTCGGGCTCCTCCAACAATCAGGAAGTAATTCACCGTAATAGCTGAAGCTATCCTTGACCACAAGACTAAGGGAATGGGTAAGAAAAATAGAAGAGCTCCTTACCTAGTCAAGTGGAAAGGGAAAACACCGGAGGAAGCCACTTGGGAGAAAGAGACGATATTGTGGCAGTTCAAGGATCTCATCAAGCAATACCATGCCTCCATTCCAACGAGATCATTGGATACTTCAGGTGGTGGTGGCTTGTCACACCCTAACTGACTTGGGTGTAAATGGCCTGTCGTGGTGGCACCTTGCACCAAGACATGCCATAAATTAGAATCAAGGTGACGCGGCTAAGTGGTTCGACAGATTGGGGCGAACCAAGGCAGCATGAAACCACCCGGTTGAGCATGGCAGCACGTGGTGGGCTCAATTGAAGCAATGTGGGTGCATAGCTTCGGATTGCTTGGCATGAGTTGAATCCAACATGCACATTGGTTTGTGAAGCAAGACTGACTGCTGAATTTGGGCACATGACTGGCACATGGCCGCTCAATGCATGTGACCAGGAAGATGTGGGTAGTTGTAGATGCTGAGACGTAGTCAAGACAGTTGCTGAGGCAGTTCTGGACGTCTCTAGTCTGAATTCAATCCAGATGCATGCTGGTGAAGGACAGTTCCACATCAATTACTAAAAGTGGTGGAACTGCCTGCCAGGTGTCGCACAGAGACCAAGCTTATTAGCCAAGTATTCTATGGAATAGCAAAAATGTGTGTAACTACCCCTTAGTAGATGAGGGTGTCATCTGCCTTACTCCTGTATAAATAGGGGTGCTTGAGCATTCTGATAGAGAGAAAGTGTTCTACCTTTGAGAGTTCCTTGTAAATTGTTGAGTTTAATATATAAGGTTTTGGAGCTTTGTCCTAGTAAATTCGTGTGTGCCTTCTGTGTGAGTTTCTATCCCTTATTCTTGAGTTTGTGTGTGGCTGGTTGCAATAGGAACGCCTTCACAGGTAGCTTCGAAAGAAAAACGAAAGTTATTCTGTGACACTTATAAAGGTGACAATATTAACCTATTACCCATTAATCCGTCCAATCCGCTCATAAATAAATGAATTGAATACTTATATTAATTAATACGGGTTATAAATAGGTTGTGTACCTATATTAATTAAAATTAAACGGGTTAATATGAATTATAAATGGGTACCTATTGGGTTGAGTATTTATCTTTTTAATAAATAACATAAGTAATAAAAATAAATAAATATACTAATATACCCAAAAATACACACACATACACTAATACACCAAAACATACACATACTAGTACACAAAAAACACACACACTAATACAGCACCCATGATCCACGGGTCGACCCATGGCCTACAGTCGACTCATTTTCCATGGGTTGACCCACGACTCATTATGTGTGTATTATTTTTTTTATTAAATATGCTTTAGTTTTTGTGTTAGTATATGTGTGTGTATTTTTGGTGTATTAGTGTGTATATTTTTAATGTATTAGTTTGTGTGTGTTTTGGTTTGTTTGTGTATGTTTGTATTTTAGTGTACTACTAATGTGTGTGTGTGTGTGTGTTTTGGTGTACTAATGTATCTATTAAGAATTTTAATTATTTTATGGGTTAATCGGTTTAACCCAACCCGTTATAAACCCACCTATTATAACCCATTTATTAGGTGAGCGAAAAATAGATTTGATTTATTTTAGCCAAATCCAATTTAATCCAAACCATAACCAACCCAACCCACCCATTTGTCACCCCTAGTATCTTAGCATCAAATAAGGTGGATTAATAAGTGGCAATAATAAATTTCCTTCTTCGATAATCAGTTTCATTGATTAAGAGGAATTAACATTTGTCTTCACACGAAATGGACCAAGTTATTACTAATCTTCGCTTTTCTTGGCGGTTTTGAGCTATGAGTGTACTAATTCGATTTTTTTTTTATATGTAACTATATAGTTATTGCGTGAATTCACAAGTTGAATTTGGGTTGTTTGAATTTGAATTAACAGCAAAATTCAATCATGTTATTTCACGAATTTGAAGATCTTGTGAAGCTCATGGTGGGGTGATTGTGAATCTTGACCACATGAAATTCTTTTATCAAATACAATAACTGACAATAGATATCACTGATAGCGAGTGGACAGAGCAAATTTCAATGGTAACGATGAAGGAAACAGCCATATGCAAGCCTACCACGGTACTAGCTGGGCATTGAAATTGTCGTAAGTTTTGCAACAACTATGTCCACATGATTGTGCGGCCATTGATACTTGTGTCCATAGATGTCTATGTACGTGCACCCTATTTCTTTCTTATGTAATGGTGATTATAATTCAATCGATATTATTACAATCTAATTAATCAACAGTACGAGTAGTTGAGCAAACATTCAAACAGTGAGCCTATTTCAACTAATTTTGTAGTACCACTAGGAAAGAAAACATCTAAAGAGCAATCAGAGAGAGGTTTGAATAAAGCACCGAGAGAAGGGTAGAATATATCATTCTTAGCCCTCTTCAAGGATGATCAACAAAACTAAGCGCTATACACATATCCTATGTGTTGAGTATTAAATGTGTGAGAATCTTACATTAGATAGAAATTCAAACTTTTAGGTGGGTATGAATTCTAGACATATATATTAGTCCTTAGATCATTGGGCTTCCTAGTTTCCCAACAAATGTATCAGAGTCGGTAGCAGTCGGTACTAATTAGGGATTTTAAAATATGACATAGTCCGTTAACACGATACGAACACAACATAAAATTGTAGGATTTGGGTTTTCCTTCAATTGCCGGTTTAATAAATTAATGGACTTGATACGACCTGATTAATAAATAAATCCAGTGAGAATTAAACTAATAAAAAAAAATACACGTCATGACTCGTTTATATATCAATTGTATACGTTTCGTACACGACAGAAATCCGATATAATATAATTTATTAGACACGAATTAATAAATAAATCGTGTATGAGTGAAATATTTTTTAACACAAACTTATCTCACCTAACATGATTCACAGAGATAGTACCAATGATGGCTGTTAAGAAAAGTGATACACTCTTGGTATTGAAGGCATAGAAATACAACTCAGAAAATAGAGCACGAAAGCCAGTTGCATTCATATCTCTTGGGCCTGCCTGTCATTGGTGAGCAGTCAAAGTTGAGCTAAACCCTACTTTTCTCTTTCACGTAAAACTTCAATCTTTTGACATTACGGCTAGAAAGTCTAAAAAGAGCAGCCAGAAACTATCAGGTTATTGGCCTATAAATACTTATTTCGTTAGAGCACAATAACATCAAGCACGAAGGAAGAGAAGCAGCATAACAATAATAAAGCAACACCGAGGATGTCATCAGAGTGCGGATCAGGTAGTTCAAGTGTTTTTCGCTAAGAATATTATTAGAGCAATGTTATTGAAATTTAATTTACTGATATAATTTATTGACCTAATTAACTATAACTTTTGGATTAACTGTAGATTTCATCAAACATTGAAACTTGATGTTAATCTAATGGTTTCAATGAAATCACGTTATTAGGTCAGCAAATTATATTAAATTTTTAGGTCCAAATAACATTTTTCATACTACTATGTATCTCTACGGTCTAGGCTCTGCTTAAGGATTTTTCTTGAAATCTAAAAGGTTTATGTCTCAAGTTCGTTACACGGAAATAGTTTGTTGAGTTGTTTTTTGATGGTTTGGTGAGACTAGGGTTTGACTATGGATCTAGTCATCCTTGGGGAGTTCCTACAAGTCACCCATCTATGCCTTTTTGGAGGACTTCCCTAATGGATAAACGTTATTATGGTCTAAGTCCTAACTTTTTTGAGCCTTATTGAATCATAACTTTGATCCAATTGAGTCTTAGTTTGACTTGATTGAATCACAATTTTTGTAATTTTTTTGGTAGGATACCAAATTCGACATGGTAGACAATTCTAAGCATATAGTACGATGATCTAATACAACATTTTGTGCCTATTTAGGTAAGAGCTCATGGCCCGAGCTTGTTGGAGTGAAAGGAGAGATTGCCGCAGCAACAATTGAAAAGGAGAATCCTTTTGTTACTGCAACAATTGTGCCGCCTGGTACATCCGTCCTCACAGTTTTTCGCTGTGATAATGTTTACGTTTGGGTTGACAAGAATGGCATCGTTATTAGGACCCCTGTAATTGGGTAGATTGACGGAAAGTTGTGAAACTCATGGATGATTATTTAGCATGTTGTTATATTTGAAATAATCCACATAATTGGAGTTTATAGTCTCCATGTGTTGTACTTATCATTAAATAAGATGGATTAATAACTGTCAATGAAAGTGTTCCTTCATCAGCTTCTCTCTCTCTCTCTCTCTCTCTCTCTCTTTATATATATATATATATGTGTGTGTGTGTGTGTGTGTGTGTGTGCATGTGTGTCATTCACAAAAGGCAATATTCTGCAATACCAAGATTGTGTTTTGGAAGTTTAACAATAAAGAATCTTGTATCCAATGAACAAGACTCTCACTTATAGAGTTATTTCAGAGAGATAATTTTATCTTTATTTTAGAAAGATTGATTTCTAGGTATAAAACCATGACGCATCACTTGGACAAATATATCCCAACAACTTGCCTATGTCTTGGTATGTTGATTATANATGAGAGATAATTTTATCTTTATTTTAGAAAGATTGATTTCTAGGTATAAAACCATGACACATCACTTGGACAAATATATCCCAACAACTTGCCTATGTCTTGGTATGTTGATTATATAAATATAAATCTTGAACAAGTGGAAATATGAATATATTTTTCATAAGCAATTATTAGGAGACTAAGTCTCAATTTACGATGTCGAAGATAGTTCTGGTTTACTCTAAGTTTAGCAATCATAGGATCTGAGGTTGTCAATTTCTAATGATGTCGGAATTGCTTACAGCAGAAGTATTTGGAGACAGATCGTTTTAGAGATGTTTGTTATTGAGACATATAGGATGTCACCATGCACTCCAGCTTTAAGTTGTCTAATATTTTATCCTCAATTTAAAGAGACAAACATGAGAACAAAAGCATTGCAGCAACATGGGACAGCAGCCAAGCAAGCATCAAGGCAAAAAAATTGAGTGCACAATCAACAAGCATGGCACACAGCCAGGGCCAATCAGCAAGCTCAAGAGAAAGCAAAACACAGAGAGGCTGAGAAGGAAGAATATCTGCCCATCCAGCTTGCACCATCGGAAGTTTGCCTATATATCATTGCTAAAATTAGATCATATCCAAATAATTTTGTATTAACTTCGTGCACCCTGTATTTTTTACGTACAGTGGAGTGTTAGAACAATAACCCAGTCAATATTTTATTAGCATATAATCAATTTACGCAGCGACTATATGAAATGAACAGGTTAGGATATATAAAACTTGATGGCTACTTACTAACATGGCGTAGGTGGAAGATTAGCATTGTTCCTACAACTATCCCATGTTAGGCAAATCTTGTACGTTCTCATACCGGTGACATGTCTTGATATATCGACACGGGACTCGAACTTAGACCTTAACTTGGACCGACTCCAAATTCGAACTGGACCTCGTATCTAGACCAAACCCCAGATCCAGACCCAAACCCAGACCCAAACCCAAACCCAAATCTAACCCTGGATTTGGACCTAGACCCGAGCCCAAGCTGGGACGTGACCGCGGGCACAGACTTGACCCACAACCTGACTCTAAACTCGACCCCAAACTTGGAACCCGATCCCCAGACCTGACCTCGAGCCTAGACGTCAAACCTAGATCTAACCCCAGACCTGGACATGACCAGACCCTTAACCTGAACCCAGACCAGACGTTGGACCCTGACACCAATGTTATCAGAACCAGATCGGTCATCGAACAAACAGGAGGATCGGATTAATGGTTAACTGATTCAACCGTTGAGTGAACTGGTCGAACAAGTCATATAATAAAAAACTAAAAAAAATTATAAAATATAGTATAAATTGCATCTGCATTCCTTAAGGTTTGTCACTCATTATAAGTCCACTTAAAAAAAACACCAAACATATGTCTTCTCCCTTACCACAAAAAATAAGTCTTATCCTTTTTTTTTGCCCTTTTTCTTCTCTCTCCAATTCAACTAGTTAGACTTAACACATCTGTCTTTTTTTAACTAACACACATCCATGTTCCAATCCTTTCTCAAACCCTTACACACACAGAGCGCAGTTGATGCAAGGCTTGATTTTTTGGGACCTCCATGGGCAATCAAGCTCGAGTTCTCCCTCTCTCGCTCTCTGATACATAGCTAAAGAAGCTCCAATAAATCTACATAGACAATCAAGCACAACTAATGAAAGCTCCAATCAAGCTCTTGATGAAGGATTAGCTTTGAATTGGGTATTGGGTTCTAAGTTCTAAATTTTTGTTTTTCTCTCTCCCTCTCTCTCTTTCTCTGTCTCTAATTCTCGATCTCTATCTCTCTCTTAATTCTCTGTAATTGGTGTGAGTAATAGAAAATTTGTGCTTGTATCATTGTGGTGGATAAGGTGGGTAACAGGGGAAAGCGGAAGGAAGATGACTGTGAAATTCCAACCGTCTGGTTCACGGGTCTGATAAAAAACCTGCCGGTTTAGCTGTTCCTATGCAGTTTGATGCCTTATGCGGTATAACTACAGAACTAGACCATTCTAAGTCTCGGGTCGCGGTTAAACCGGTCTGGTTTTGATAACACGGTTTAACACGACCCTGGACCCCGACCTCGACCTTGACCTCAGACCCAAACTTGACTCCTAACTCAGACCTAACCCAAGAATCAATGCGGAACCTCAAAGCCCGATTCTAGAACCGATTTGACCCCAAACCCAAACCTGACTTCAAACACGGACCTAACCTTGGACCCAAACTCGACTTTGGACACAAACCCGACCTTGGACCCAGACCCAGACTCGACTGGGACCTAGACCCAAGACTTGGCCTTGGACTCGAACCTAAGCTTGGACCTAGACTTGACCTCGAACATAGATTTGACCTCGAACAGGGACCCAAACCCAAGACCTAACCCTGGACATGGAACCGGCCTAGATCTGACCACGAAACTCACCCGAATTGACTTTGGACTCGGACCCAAACCTGACTCGAGGTATTTTGGTATATTAGTGTTTTTGTTGTATTTATTTTTTTAGTTTGTATGTGTGTGTATTTTAGTGTATTAGTGTGTATGTTTCAGTATATTAATGTGCAACTGTGTCTGCATATTTTGTTGTATTAGTATGTGTGTGTATTAGTGTGCATGTATATGTGAATATTTTTTGATGTGGGAATGGTATTAGACAATCATAGTAGAATCAGACTCAAATTCTAATTGATTCCCTGGAAAAGGATGCTTGAGCAATACTAAGAGAGGTTGAACCAATCCAGTACATTTGGCGATATGCAAGCCAGTTCAAGGCAATTCGAAGATCCGCACATAGAGTAGCATATGCCGTAGCAACTAAGGCACGAGGAGGAACTCTCCCTCCCAACGGGTATATGAACAACCTACACTACTGTATGCACTTCTGAGAGAGGAGGCAATTGGTTAATGGCTTTGTAATAGCAGTAGTAGTTTATGCTGCCAATAGAATTTTCTTTCCTGACCAAAAAAGCAAAAGAAAAAGATTGTGTATGTATTTTGGTGTATTAATCCGTATGCATTTTTTTTATTTTGGTGTTTTGGTGTATTTTTGTATAGTTTTTAGTATATAATTGTGTGTGTGTTTTGGTGTATACCGTGTATTAGTGTTTGTTTTTAATTTTTTAGTTTGTGTATATTTGGATTTATTACTTTTGTTATTGAATAGAAAAATAAGTATCAACCTAATTGACACTTATTTGTAATATGTTTTAACTCGATAAAATTGTAAAATTTTAAAACGAAACAAAAATAAAAACAAAAACAAAAACAGAAAGAAGAACAGAAGGTTCCACTTTGTCATGAATTCCAATACACTTGACCACCCGAAACAAGTTCAATATACTGGTTTGATTAGGATGCTTGTATCTTGCATGCGTAGGTGGAGATTTTATCTCTTAGTGGTCAAATAATATATAGTACTAGACAATGAACCCCTTCACTAGAACTCATGGTGATCATCTAAGTCTTTACTGTGTACTTTCATTTCAAATTTGCAGCCTCTAGCAGTACGGAACCTAACAGTCAATTCAAATGAAGGCTCAAGGTTTAGGGTCAATAGTGCCGGCTTTTAAAGCTCAAGGTCTAGGGTTAATACCTCTTCCCCCCCCCGCTCTTTCTCTCTTTTTCCAATTTGGGTCACCCACCGTTACTCACCCAAGACCTTAAGATAATTTAATGGTAGATGATTAAATTAAAAAGTACAAAAAATTGTGAAATTGAGAGGATTCAAATCCATGGACTTCAACCGGCCACCTCTTACTTGTCAAGAACAACAACTACAATTGTTATTATATGTTGTTGTGCATGTTTAACTCAAGCCTATTGCACAAAAAATATATGCACCTGTCACCAATGTAACCAAACTTCTGCTAAATTCATCTTTCTTTTGCATTGGAAAGCTTCAATCTTTTGCGATAACGGCTAGGAGGTCAAGAAAACCAACCAGAAGCCATCATGTTTGTTGGTCTATAAATACTCATTTCATTATAGCTTGTTCACATCAACCACAAAGGAAGACCGAGGTAGCATACAAAGATGGCATTGTGCGAAGGAAAAGAGTACAAGTTTTACTGCTAAGAATAGCATTAGTTTAGCTTGACAATGGACCAGATTTTCATAGAAATCTATTCTAATTTCGAATCCGATTAGNGCTGCTAAGAATGGCATTAGTTGAGCTTGACAATGGACCAGATTTTCATAGAAATCTATTCTAATTTCGAATCCGATTAGTCAGATTTGGATTCATTGTTTCTATCCATAATTCAGAGTTGAATGTGAATTCATTATATGATTTCTCACATGTTCAGAGTTGAATGTGATTATTGATAAAATTTAGTTGAAACTTAGATGTTCAGAGTTGAATGTGATTATTGATAAAATTTAGTTAAAACTTAAATGTAATTTGTTAAAATTCCGAATAAATTAGTATTGGACTGTATTTTTTGGTTGAATTTTCTATTTTCAATGGTTTTTGGTATTTGTCTCATGGCATTCAGATATAGATAAAACCAAATCTAGTCAAATTTTGATTTGTTGACCGACTCGCTTCTAGAGCTGGAATGCTATAAGCAAGTAATATACATAGTGATTTAACAGGAGCTTTTTTGGTTATTTAGGAAAGAGTTCATGACCCGAGCTCCTTGGGGAGAAGGGAGAGACCGCTGCAACAACAATTGAGGAGGAGAATCCTTTAGTCACTATTGCTATAATTCGTTCTGATAGAGTTCGTGAAGGTAGTCGATGGCTAGGCTGTCGGTGGGGGGAGGGGGGGGGGTGAAATTGGTGTTTTGGTTAATTATTTAGGTAAATATTGAGCTTGAAACACTAATAATCTAGCCAGGTTGTAAAGATTACAAATAACTCCAACAAATTATAATACAACAACCAAACTCATAATACTTTTGATTTTATATGTAGAACTTGTCTCGGTTATCGGAATTTTTTCTCCATATCATACCAATATTTTTTATTTTTGTAAGTATTTGTAGTAATAATATAGGTATTTGCACCAGTGTTGTAATATCAACATTAGTGGTAAAAATATATACAAAAATATAATTTTTTTTAACAAAAAAAATAGTTACCAAGGTAAAAATATTCACAAAAATTATAAATATTTTTAATATAAAAATACGCACAAAAATTATTAATATATCAACAAAAATAATAATATTTAAAAATATGATACCATTTTCTTTTTTTATTTGGCATTGTAATCAAG
Source organism: Ilex paraguariensis (assembly GCA_963454935.2). NCBI lineage: Eukaryota > Viridiplantae > Streptophyta > Magnoliopsida > Aquifoliales > Aquifoliaceae > Ilex > Ilex paraguariensis. The sequence goes on from CAUOFW020004969.1 coordinate 375,293, forward strand.
TCCTTATATGAACGCATCATCATGTACTTTGTTGATGGGATTGTTGGCGTTCGTTGAGTGTACGTAATTTCAAACTTGTTCGTTGAGTGTACGGAACTTCAAACTTATTTACCTCATTAAAGTTGAAACCGCTGAGTCAAAATTTGGTACATGCGTGCTTTTTAATTTTTGTCATTAAATATTAAAAAATTATTCATTAAAAGTGTGCNGAAACTTAAATGTAATTTGTTAAAATTCCGATTAAATTTGTATTGGACTGTATTTTTTGGTTGAATTTTCTATTTTCAATGGTTTTTGGTATTTGTCTCATGGCATTCAGATATAGANCGATAACTTTGCCAATAAAAATTATGCCATTTTTTTAAAGATTGTAACCTCAGCTGCTTTTTTTGTGATACTATTAATACACTACGTGCGTTACACGTGAATAATTTTCTTATACAAAATATTAATAAAAAGTATTAGATATATGTGAACTTACATTAAATATCATTTTAAGTTTATCAAAATTATATTTTTATTGNGTCTCATGGCATTCAGATATAGATAAAACCAAATCTAGTCAAATTTTGATTTGTTGACCGACTCGCTTCTAGAGCTGGAATGCTATAAGCAAGTAATATACATAGTGATTTAACAGGAGCTTTTTTGGTTATTTAGGAAAGAGTTCATGACCCGAGCTCCTTGGGGAGAAGGGAGAGACCGCTGCAACAACAATTGAGGAGGAGAATCCTTTAGTCACTATTGCTATAATTCGTTCTGATAGAGTTCGTGAAGGTAGTCGATGGCTAGGCTGTCGGTGGGGGGAGGGGGGGGGGGGAAATTGGNTAATGCTTAATATAATTAGTTAGGTTAATAGGGATAAAATATAGGATTAATAACAATTTAGTTCTCTAAAATTTGCATTTTTTGTCAATTTAGTCCTCAGTATATAAATTTTGTTAATTTAATTCCTACAATATTTAATTTTTATTTAAATGGTCCCTAACCAAATGGTCAATTAAGTTTTTTAACGAAATAACCACATATTATTCTGTCAAATAGTATTACGTGATCACTTCTATAAAAAAAATTTAACAGATTGTTTGTATACGAATCATTTAAACATTAACTAAATATTTTAAGGATCAAATTGACAAAATTGATATAATGAAGACCAAACTAACAAAATATGCATATTTTATGAACTAAAGTACTATTCACCTTAAAATATAATATATTACTCTATAATATATATTTTAAAAGAATATTAAAATTCTAAAATTCAAGTTTTACTTAAAAATACAATATTTTTTTTTTATATAAACTCTTAATAAAATATGAAAAGTTTACTGTAATTGAAGAATTATGTTGATTTAACATAAATTATTTTAAAAAAACTACATAAAAGATTATTTTTTATCTTAGAAATTAAATGGTTGAAATTTTGAAAGAAAGAAATACACATGTGTAAAGATAATGTTATCTTTATATTTACAATGAGTAATATTCAATTGATAAAAAAATTTTAAAAAAATTGAACGTTTTATTAAAAGTTATAGTGATGCTTATATGTTTTAAATGCAACGTAATCAATTAAAAAATTTCATAGATATTGATATTTATACATAATAAGTAAAGAATTAAAAGAAATATTATGGGCAATTTGGAGATTTAAACATATAAGTATATGATGACAATTTAGACATTCAAATATTGAAAGATTGTGTGGTATTTAAAATATTTTATAAGAGTAAAATAATGAATCAAAAGTTTTTCATGCTAAAACAAAAGTTTCATTTTTTATTAATAGTATAGATGGAAAAAATTCATGTATATAGTCATAATGTTATCTATATATTTGAAAAAATTATAATTTATTAAAGAAGTTTTTGAACACTTTATTGAAAACTATAATAATGCATATATATTTTTTAAGAGTAATGTAGTCAATTAAGTTTTTTTTATAGATATTTATATTTATACATAGATAATAGAGAAGTAAAAGAAATATTATAGGGTAAATTGAAGATTTAAATATATAAGTACATGATTGTAATTTAGATATTTAACTATAAAAAGATAATGTGGTAATTAAATTTTTTTATAAGGGTAAAATAGAGAATCAAAAGTTTTTCACTTGAGGTACTTTTATTAGTAGTAAATTGTAACCTAACCTTAAATAGTAATAATTTCATATCCGAAGGTAATAATTTTACCATAAAATTTTAAATTTATAAATTAAATTCAAAAATTAAAATTAATTCATAAAATGTTAATTAATTTTATGAAATTATATGTCAATTTAATGTAACTAAATATAGGATCGGGACCAATTTTTAAAAAAAAAGGTTTGACTACTTGTGATCGATCCTATTTAATTGAAACCACCAGAAATTTAGTTTGATCCTAATTTTTGAACCATCAATTGCATTAAAATCGATCTCATATAATCATGATCGATTCTAATTGAGTAGAATCGCAAAAAAAAAAAAAAAGGCATTGTGATCGATCTTAATTAATCATGATTGATTATGACTATTAAATGTAATGTTACTACTTGCAAAGACAAAGTTATTACTCTTGAGATAAAGTTACCATTTTTAAAGATGAGGTACAAACTCTTTAGATAAGATTACAATAATTAAAAGTAAAATTACTATTTTTGAAAGTGATATATAACTATTTATGGTAAAATTACCTTTGAATATGAAGTTATAACTATTTAAAGTTATGTTACAATTAGTAAAGGTAAAAGTACAACAAAAAAATGGAGACCGAGTTTACAATCTTTAGAAAAAATGATACAACTTTTATTGACAAAGTTATCACACTTTTAGTGAATAACTTTTTAATATTCAATAATAAAAATTGAGGGTTACATATTTTTTTGGGTACTATATCAAATTTTGACCGAGCCATAGCGTAGAGCTTCCCTTTTGAGGCTACTTCATTGAATTTAGTCACTGTTTCATCGATGCTGAGGTGTGGCCAAGCATGCAAAATCTAGCAGCCACATAAATCATCAAGACAAATGTTTCAAGGAGCACGTACGTGCGTGTAATTTTTATTCCTTTTGTCAACAATAAAAACTTCGAATTTGTTGAACTCGACTGTTGAAATTCTAAGTCGATCACTGTGAAAAATAGTATATCCAAATGCATGCCATAATAATATAATGACCTGTTTGAAGATGATTTTTTTTTTAGGTGAAAAATTACGGTTCGAAAAATTTCGCCAAAAAAGTCAGAGTTAAAAAATTCTTCAAAATCATTTAAAAGTTCAAAAAATTTAAAACGTCCATTTCAAGTAACTTCATACTTTTTTTGGCTTTTTTTTTGTCAAAATAAAAAAAAATAATTACTCGTATGTAGAATATGTATAATAGTTTCTAAAATATGAATTTTATTTTTTTTTTACTTCACTAATAATATTTTATGAATATAATAAATTAAAATGTTATGTGAGACTCGCAATAAAACTCTAAAAAATTGGAAAAAAAAAAACTCATAAAATAAACTCTTTGAACCGGCCTAAATATTTTTTCGGGTCCAAAAAATTATTTCATAAGCCGATAAAAAAGCAAGTCTAAATGGGCCTAACTTATTTTTTACTTTAAATATCTTAAAAACTACATATTTAAATTAGGTCCAAACAAGTTCAATGTAAGATTCAAACATTTGTTAAAATCATTAACCTATATCCGAATCATCAAATTTTGATTTAGATAAAAGTTCGATCAATTGACAAACTTATTCAAAACATGAGGTGGGAAGATGGCTTGCCGATCAGCACGGAATACGATAGCTGCACCAGCAAAATCCTCGTGCGTAACCATACCGCCCATTGACAATTGAGATAGTCCGAAAGCAAGTGTTTTGCAACAAGTAATTTTCTTGTTCAGTATTGGTGAGTTGTGCCGCCATTTCTATTCCATACAGATAGCCCACACGGATTCTGAGAAAATATTGGATATCACGGTTATATCATGTTAAAGTGACAAGTGGATAAGAATATTCTACACAATTAAATTATACTTTATTCGTTTGATTTTTTCTCATTGGATAGTTACAATATATCAACGTGATAACATAATGTAACCGTAACATCCAATATTTATTTCGAACTCCCCAGCCCTTTTTCTTTTTCAGTCTCTTGTACGACATTTGACTATTATGAAGCCTGTTGATGGATCAAATTTGTATCAATCTGAATATGTTTTAAGACATCAAATCTACTTATCCGACTCATTTTATTTTTCTAGCCCATAACCAAGTTCAAAAAAAGTGTGATATTTAATTTGAATATCTAATTCTATCCAAATAAACCTAATTAGAATTTTTTTTAAACAAATTTATTCATAAAATTTATGAAATAATCACAATTACATAAAATTTGGATCGAGTTATTATTGAATCGGATGGTAATAAATCAAATTCATATAGTATCATAGAACGAATTCAAATTTGAATAATCAATCCAAAAACTCAATTCATATCCAACTAATCTAATTCGTTTCGAATAAAAATACGGTGTATAAACAAGGCTCATTGTTATAACCGTCTAACTCAAGCCTCTTGAGTGGAAATTTCATGAACTTGGGTGTCACCCGATGCAGTCAAACTTGAGCTAAATCCATAGTTTTCTCTTTTAATTTCTAAAACTTCAATCTTTTGACATTAGTGCTAGCAAAAGTCTAAAAAGATGAGCCAGAGCTATCATGTTGTTGGTCTATAAATACCCATTTCGTTACAGCTTGGTTATATGAATCACGAAGGAGGAGAAGGTAGCATAGCAAGAAAAACGCATAACCTCGAGGATGTCATCACAGTGTAAAGGTAAAAAATTCAAGTTTTATTGCTAAGAATACTTTAGAGATTATAATGCGAGGAAGAGACTAAAAATAATCTAACTCAATAAAATTATTTTCTTAACTATTTTGAATCGGTCACATGAATTATATTTTTTCATTGTGATATACTTCTTCTGTTCCTATATATATGTCGTTTTATATAATTTTTTTTGTTCCATAATATCTGTCGTTTAATAAAATCAAAACATAATTAATATTTTTTTTTTAAAATTTACCCTTAACTTTTTAATGCATTAGATTTGGTGGAGGTTAAGTGCTTTTCATATTCTTTTCCTTCTCAATACGTATTGAATAAGGATATTTTAGTCTTGTGCAATTATTTTTTACTCATATTAGAACGCTATGTAATAGCTTCAATAATCTCTGTGCAAAAATCTTAAAAGACAGATATTTAGGAACGGCGGGAGTATCAAGAGTCATATTTTTTGTTAAACCACAAGATGTCATGTTCTTCTTTTCTATTTTGTTTAAAATTTAATTTTTGCTTACCTCTATTTTTTGCAATACCATTACTTTTTAGTGCAATACTAGGTTTGTTATAGATATTTCCAAGTCATATGTGTCGATTCTTTCATAAATTATCTCATATCCGTGTTTTTTCTACAATAATTTCACGAATATATTTATTTCTGTTTCTATTTTTTTTATTTAACTTGCATCCATCATAATATTATAATTTATACAACTATTAGGGAAAGAACACAATACCAAAAATTATTTTTGGTATTGTATCGTAAGCTACGATTCAATCAAATCAAATTACAACTCTAATAGGAGAATTTACAACTTAATGACATCTAGTAGGACCGATCCCAAAAACTTACTATCAACCCCAAATTTTTGAAACCCATTGAGACATAAGTTGTTTCAGCCATTAATTTCTCAAAATTTTAGTATAGGCCGTAGTTTTTCTTACAATGGAAAACATATACCATGGTAATCTTATACAAAATTTTGTGCCAGTTCATGTAAAAGTTCATGGCCCGAGCTCGTTGGGGTGAAGGGAGAGACTGCCGTGACAATAATTGAAGGGGAAAATCCTTTGGTCACTGGTATCATTGTGCCAGAAGGTTCAGCTGTCATCCAAGACTTTCGTTGTGATAGAGTTTGGGTTTGGGTTGACAAGAATGGTATCGTGTATTTGGTTCCCAAAATTGGTTAGGTTGGAAGGGAGTTGTCAAACTACTAATAATTATTATGTTGTTTGTATTTGAAATAATCCCAAAAGTGGAGTTTATGTGTTCTCCATGTGTTGTATTTAACGTTAAATTAGGTGGATTTATAAGTGGCAACTATAATATTGATAATGTCTCTCCCTCTCTCTTCTTCTCTATGTGTGTGTATGCACACGTGTGTACAGTTAATATAGTATGTTGATCACAAACCCCATGGTTGATTCAGCCATAATTGGAGAACTTCAAAACAATATAAAGGACAATCAAGTGCACAAAACTTCTATCACTATGGGGTTCAGGAAGGGTGTTACACAATATTTTATTCCTTTTGCGAAGAGGTTATTTTCAAAATTTGAACTCATAACGTCTTAATCATAATAAAGAAAATTATTGTTGCACTTTCAACCTTAACACAACATCAAGAACCAAAGTACAACAGATTGCTCACCTTCCATTGGAATATGACAATGTAAGAAACAATCCTATTCGATAGAAATTACTCGAATAAATCAAGGTTGACTTGATAACGTCTAAGACTGCTCGATAGAGTCGAATGCGAGTTAGGGTTACACAAAAAATGTGCATAGATCTCAGAACGAATAGATAAATTATGTCAAATTGTATATTATTTATGAGAGTTATATTGATATCGATGAAATACTTTAAATCATACAGTGGAGTGTTGACCTATGCATTGAAAGACAACCCTTTAAGTAACTGAAAAGGTTAAAGTTCATGAGACAACAATCAGAGCCATGGTGATAACCCTCCAAAAGAGCCGTATTGAGAACCTATGAAGTACGAATATTTTAAAAGGGTCAAAGTATCTGTATCGAATATTTTTAGATACGGATACGCGTCAGATACGTACCGGATACGTCTGAAAAGTATCCTAAAATTAAAAAAAAAATTAATTTTCGGATACGGTCGGATACGTTCTGAATACGCGTGGCATACACCTAAAATACGCATAAGGATACAACGTGGTATTACTCAAATTTTAAAAAAGTATAAGGGCACAAGAACAATACATTTAGGCCCTTATTTGCAAAAAAAAAAATATATATATATATATATATATATATATAT